>APFE030517717.1:24638-182996 GCA_000404065.3 Pinus taeda | reverse complement strand
CTACATCCACCCTGAACAGCCAGTCCTTCCTTTCTATTATCCAGCAAAATGAAGAGACACAACCTACAACAGATCCGTTGTAATATCCTCTGTTTTCTCTCACAGTCTCACCTCTTCGTTTCTCGCTCACAGAATACACATCTATTACACAGCCTCAAATACAATGCCCTCATACAAAGAGAGGGGTTGCCTTCTAGGGCAAAAAACCCTAGCTAAACATAAGTTCTACGATAAAATCATCCGCCTAATGAACGACCTAGATTGACTAGAAATTATTATACTTTTACAAGGAAATTTTACATTTGTTTTCTGCGTCAGGGGCGTTGCCCCCAAGCCCCCACTGGGGGACCGCTGGCCCCCGGACCCCCGCAGGGGGGACAAGTCCCCCCTGCACCCCCCCGCGTGGAGGGGTGTACAAACTTCCTGGGGTATACATCAGGCTGAAACAAAGACCTCTGAACAATCATGCTCCACACACAACAATCTCCCACTTGGAGAATGATTGTAGCAACTCCACTGCTGCTTCATTTGCTGGACAATGACTCCTCTTTGGATCTAGCTGTTTCTCATATTCATTGTCATCCTTGAAGACCAATTGAAACTGAGCATGTTCTCAGTTTCTCCTTGGTTACAACTTTTGTTACCATGTCTGCAGATTCTTGCTAGTGTGTATCTTTTCCAGCTTCAACTCTCCATCTTCCAACACTGATCGTATGAAATGGTACTTGAGCTGTATGTGTTTAGTCCTAGAATGAAATGATGAGTTCTTTGCAAGATGAATGGCACTTTGGCTATCATTGTATAACGTGTCCATATCATGCTTCTTACCCAATTCACCCATAAACCTTTGTAACTAAATCATTTCTTTACTAGCCTTTGTAGCAGCAACATACTCTGCTTCTGTTGTTGAAAGTGCAATAACACTTTGGATTTTTGAAACCCAATTGACAGCTATTCCACCAACAGTAAATACATATCTTGTAGTGCTCCTCCTGTTATCTTTGTCACTTGCCATATCTGCATCAACATATCCCTGTAGAGAAATGTTTGAACCACCAAAGCATAATGCTTGATTTGTGGTACCTTTCAAATATATGAGAATCCATTTCACTGCCATCCAATGTTCCTTTCCTGGATTGTTCATGTAATTGCTTACAACTCCCACTGCATGTGCAATATCAGGCCTTGTGTAGACCATTGCATACATTAAGCTTCCAACTCCTGATGCATATGGAACTTTAGACATATAATCCATGTCTTCTTGGGTCTTTGGGCACATTTCCTTACTAAGTTTGAAATGGGTAGAAAAAGGTGTACTAACTGGTTTTGCATTGTGCATATTAAATCTTTTCAACACCTTTTGTATGTACTCATTCTGAGATAATGTTAATTTGCGATTTTTCCTGTCTCTAGTGATTCTCATACCAAGGATTTGTTTTGCAGCGCCCAAATCCTTCATTGCAAATGAATTTGCCAATTTTCGTTTAGGCACATTTATTTCCTGCATGTTAGACCCTGCAACAAGCATGTCATCTACATACAATAACAATATAATATAGCTGCCATCATTTTGCTTTTTCAGATAAACACAATTATCAGAGTGACTAGTATAACCTTGTTCAGACATAAACTTGTCAAATTTTAGATACCACTGCCTTGGAGCCTATTTTAAGCCATACAAGCTCTTCTTCAACCTGCACATTAGTTTCTCCTTCCCTCTCACCTCATATCCTTGTGGCTGCTGCATATATATCTCTTCCTCCAAATCCCCATGGAGAAAGGCTGTCTTTACATCTAACTACTCAAGATGCAAATCTTCAACTGCTACTAGACTTAATAGTTCTGATTGAAGTCATTCTAACAATAGGAGAAAATATTTCATCAAAATCAATACCTTTCTTCTGTGCAAACCCCTTCACCACAAGTCAGCTTTGTACCTTTGTTTTCCTCCATCTTCTTCCTTCAGCTTGTAAACCCATTTATTCTTCAATGTAGTTTTTCCTGTAGGCAACCTGACTAAGTCCCAAGTATGGTTATGCATTAAGGATTCCATCTCTTCTTCCATGGCTACCTCCCACTTCTTCCTGCTTTCAACCTGCATTGCTTCTTCATAACATTCGGGTTCACCGGAATCAGCCAACAATAAATAATATAATGAAGGAGAGTATCGTTGAGGGGGTCTACTTATCCTGGTAGATCTTCTAACACCGCTTTCAGGTGTTTGGTGTGCCTGTTGCTGTTGTGGTGGTTGTTGCTGTTGTGGTTGTTGATTATTATTATTTTTAGGCACCTTTACTTTTTCAGTGATTTCATCAAGAACTGTGTATTCCTTGTTTTCTTTTTCCTGTTTCTTTTCCTGCAACTAATTCTTATAAAAGACCTTTTCATTAAATATTACATCTCTACTCCTAATGATTTTGTGATTTTCATAATCATATAAGCGATAACCAAAATCATTAACACCATATCCAATAAAGGTACATTTCTTTGACTTTGCCTCAAGCTTTGTTCTATTTTCTTTATCAATATGGACAAAGGCCTCACAACAAAAAGGCTTTAAAAAAGAGTAGTTTACCTTTTTACCTGTCCATGCTTCCTCCGGAACACCACCATCCAAGGAACTTGAAGGCCCTCTATTATTAGATAAACAGCAGTATCTACAGTATCTGCCCAAAATTGTAAAGGCAATCATGCATGCAATCTCATGCACCTTGCACGCTCCATGATTGTCCTGTTCATCCTTTCTGACACACCATTTTCTTGTGGTGTTCTTGGAACTGTCTTCTCTCTGCGAATTCCATGCTCTGAACAGTACCTATCAAACTCTTTGCTATAATATTCACCTCCATTGTCTGATCTGAGACACTTCAATTTCTTTCCTGTCTCAATCTCAACCAAGCTTTCCATTTCTTGAAAGTATCAAATACATCAGATTTATTCTTAATACAATAAATCCAAGTTTTTCTAGTTGCATCATCAATAAAGTAACATAATAATGAGAGCCACAGAGAGATGATACCTGAGCAGGTCCCCATACATCTGTATGCACAAGCTCTAATTTTTCATTCTTCTTTTCTTTCCCGACTCTGAGAAATCTGACTCTCTTCTGTTTTCCATAAATGCAATTCTCACAGAAGTCCAAATCAACATTCTTCAAACCTGGCAACAAATTCCTTGAGTGAAGAATCTTCATCCCTTTTTCACTCATGTGTCCGAGCCTATGATGCCATAATGCTGCATCTGCTCCTTTGGAAGTTAAAGCATTAACAGAGTTAGAAATATCATTACATAAATACAACATACCAACCTTTTTTCCTTTTGCTATTACCAGGGCTCCTTTGATGACCTTCCAAGCTTTATCTGTAAAAGTTGTTACACAACCTTCACCGCCTAACTACCTTGTTGAAATTAGTTTTTTCTTTAGATCTGGAACATGCCTTATCTCCTTTAGTATCCATTGGTTTCCATTCTGCTGTTTTACAGGAACGTTACCCATTCCAACAATTTTACAGGGTTTATCATCGCCCAAACAAACTTGTCCAAAATCTCCTTGAACATAGTCATGAAAATATTTCTTATCAGATGTGGCATGGAATGAGGCCCCTGAATCTACCACCCAAGAATCAGTAATATTTTCGAAAGAAAGAATCAAAGAATCTTGTAACACCTCACCTGTCACATTTGATTCATGATTGTTTTCTTGTTGTGCATCTACTTTTTTCCCCTTCCGAGATCTACAGTGTTTCTTTAGGTGTCCTTTCTTTCCACATTTCCAGCACACTGTCCCTGATTTGGACTTGGATCTGCCTTTCCTTGATTTACTGCGATATCCTAAGCTCTTTCTTCTTTCCATTTTTCTCCCCCTAGACTTTGCACTCAAAGCATTACCCGATGTCTCACCGGAGCTTTTTCGTCACATTTCTTGCTAAGGATAGCACCGACAATGTCATCAAACTTTAAAGTGATAGATCTAGAAACATAGTTACTAATGGCCATTACTAAACCATTCCAACTTTTTGGCAATGAGCACAAGAATAACAGAGCTCTAACTTCATCATCAAAGTTTACCTTGACAAAACATCACTGACTTGTAACAGTATTAAAATAATTTAAATGGTCTACAACAGATCCACCTTCCGACATCTTCATATTAAATAACCGTTTCATAAGAAATAGCTTGTTTGAGGCCAAGGGTTTTTCATATAGTTTCTCCAATGCCTTAATCAAACCCTCTGTCGTTGTTTCCTTTGAAATGTTGAAGGCGACTGACACTGCGAGGCACAACCATACTGTTCCGAGTGCCTTTCTATCTAGAAGGTTCCATTCTTAAGCTGTCATACCCATCGACATCTTTGTTTTTCTGCCCAGTGGTAAGTACAAATCTTTCTGATACAGATAATATTCCATCTGCATCTTCTACAACGAGAAGTTTTGGCCGTTAAATTTCTCGACCCTAAACTTACCATCTTCCGCCATTACTCCCACTCAAATGAGGAACCCTTCTTTCCTGCAATTTTATCAGCCAAAGGGACCTTCGGCTCTGATATCAGTTTTTAGAAAATTATATATTACGGAGCAATGGAACACATAAAATATTGCAGAAATATAAACACAGAAAACACATAAAATAAGAGAGACACAGATATACGTGGTTCACCCAATTTGGGCTACGTCCACCCTGAACAGCCAGTCCTTCCTTTCTATTATCCAGCGAAATGAAGAGACTCAACCTACAACAGATCCACTATAATATCCTCTATTTTCTCTCATAGTCTCACCGCTCTGCTTCTCGCTTAGAGAATACACATCTATTACACAACCTCAAATACAATGCCTTCATTCAAAGAGAGGGGTTGCCTTCTAGGGAAAAAAACCCTAAACTAAACATAAGTTCCACCATCAAATCATCCGCCTAATGAACGACCAAGATTGACTAGAAATTACTATAATTTTACAAGGCAATTTTACATCTATTTTTAGCTTCAGGGGCACTGCCCCCGAAACCCCTGCTGGGGGACTACTGGCCCCTGGACCTCCCAGTCTGGAGGATCAGCCCCCCCGAACCCCCACGGGGGGGACAAGTCCCCCCCCCCGCACCTGCCTGCGTGGAGGGATGTACAAACTTCCTGGGGTATACATCAGCTGAAACAAAGACCTTTGAACAATCATGCACCACACCCAAAATTTTCTGAGTGTTCCAAGTCCAAGCCTATGTTGTTGATATTTTCCAATATCTCCCCAATATTTCCTTTTTCTTTTTGGAATCTTGGTAGTATATCCCATGAAATAATATTTGTGACATTCAATGACCCCTTTTGAACCAAATGACTTCTCAATCTTGGATCTTTTTTTAGCGTTCATATTATAAATAGTTTTCCTTTTAGCATTTAGTTATTTAATTGTCTCATAAGTGTTTGATTTTTTTATTTTTTTTTGGTTTTTTACACAACTATTTGAAACTAATATTACAAAACAAACAATATTTATGTTGTGGTATATACTTTCTATTGCTATTAGGAGAATCTTTCTATTTAAAACTACCTTATCCAAAGTCGATATAATAAGTAATACATTTAGGGAGAAATTTGCTACATTGATTGCTTGACTGTTGATATTGGTTACAAACTTGGCACATATTTTCAAGTGTGCTTAGTTCTATCTAAGTCTGTTGTTTTCTAACAGAATCTCAATCAATCATTTTATCCTAAAATATTGGTTAGACTAAAGAAATAATAGATGGATGAGTTTCAGATTATAATTTTTTTGTTGTGATTCCTATTATTTTTTTTTTTGTACGTTAAGACTAACCTAAGTACCCACGGGGGATTTGAACTGGTGACCTATCGCAAGGAGTGCCTTAACAAGGCACCCATTCACCGTCAATCCAAAGCCCCCTGGGCATTGTGATTCCTATTATTACCAAATAGGAAAGAAGTAAATTTATATGAGTTGGGATTAAATAAATAAATATCTATATGTAAGAGATGATTATTTCTCATTAAGAGGACACCCTAAGGTTATTACTTATTTGTATTGATCCAATTAAGTTTGTTAAACCAAAGTTTGAAGTATCAAAGTTTCCATAAGTTGAAAGAAAAGGCCATCACATGAACCAAATGATTTCTTTTATTGGATCAATACTTCATTTTTTTGGATGAGACTATCCTAGGGTTGGAATGAAACTTCATGTGGATATATTTGGACAAGTTACAAGGGTAATAGGTATCTTATCAGTACCTGTTAATTCTAAGAGCATTGGCCATAAAAAGAAAAATATGATTATATGATATCTGAATGGAGGATTCTCCGAGTAGCAATATTTAGAAAATTATCTTCAAGATCCATGAAATATCAGAGTTAATTTCTAACACATTTAAAATGAACTAATGTGGTTCATCGTAAGGACTAAATAGATGAAGAGAAAAATAGATCCAATGAGGTATAAAAAGAGAGGGGTTAGAAAGGTTAGGTCAAAAAGTCAAAGAGATGAGTCAAAATTCATACCTCAAATATATTAGCCATTAGAATGGTCATTTGAATAGTATGATGACTAATCTATTTGAGGTGTGAATTTTGACTCAACTCTTTGATTTTTTGACCTAGCCTTTCTACCCCTTGTCTTTTTATACCCTTATTGGATGAGTTTTTCTCTTCATCTATTTCTTCTTGGTGATGAACCACATTAGTTGGTTCTAAACGATGGATCTCGAAGATAACTTTCTAAATGTGTGTATGGTGCGGAGATAACGTTAATGGTAGAACATTAATGATGTTAAAATAAAATTATGGACTCTTAAACTACTCAAATTTCCACACTCGACGAATCTGTATTGGATAGAGTTATGTTATTGATAATTTGTTTTAGTAAGTATTTTTCTAAGGTATCATGATGCAAGAGCATTCAACCTAAGGAAAATCATTGTACTTTAGTAGACATAGGGGGGTCATGTTTTTTAGAGAAGTTAGTGTACTAAGTGTTGAATTAATGTAATATTTAGGTTTTTGAGTGGGTAGAATAGGAATTAATTAGATGTGTGAGGCTGTTTGTAAATGCTCTCGAATAAAGGAGAACATGAATGGTTAATAATGATGAGAGAGTTAGAAGCCAATTATAACTCTCTAGGTAGTTTCATGATTCGAAGAACTAGAGAGAGTTCTTAAGAATTAAATGAAGTTAGAAGCGGACATAGAGGATTTAGGAGTCAGTTCAGTAGATTTAGGATTGGAACTAGAATTAGTTCAAAAGAGCATTTCTGGTATAGATGTAAGCCTACAAGCAAAGTGAAGGGGAGGCCACTAACATTGAAGATCAGGCCTGTGAGAGACAGAGAGTCTCAATATGTAATAATTTGTTCATATTTATACATACAATCGATTATTCCATAACTGTGTTAGTATGTGAAACAAGTGTTTAATGAATGAATGATATATGAATTTGTAGGTTCTATAACAGAAGGTTGCAGGCATAGTTCTATAGATACGCAGTGGAGAAGAATGATTCAGAGGAATCATAAGGGATCTTTGAATCCAGCTGAAGGAATAGAGTAAGCTCTCTAGAGGTAGCGAAGTAAGAATTCGCAGAGTTAAGACAGAGGAAGCGGAAGAGAAAAAAGAATGAAACTCTGAAGAAATAACCAAACCCATAGAGAAATGCTAAAGAGATAGCGTAAACCAAAAGAAAAGGGAGGAGTGGAGAAGTGAAGAGGTGATACATAGGAACCGTTAGATCTTTTAGGTCAATGGTCTAGATCAACTGCTGAGGATCAACAAATCTTGATGGAGAAATAATGGAGGACTTAGATGTCGACGGTTCGATCAAAAGATCAATAGATTGACGATCATCGCCCAGTGAAAGAGCGCAGGAGATAACACAACGAAAGGGTGGTTTCACAAGCCTTAAGTGGTATTTCAGGTGGTGAAGAAATAGTAAGTGGTATTGAGGGTCAAGCATCTGATCCCATTTAGCGGAGGACACATAGCACAAGGGAGGAAGGGAAAAACCGCTTTATTGGGCGGTTAAACCCCGTGTATGTTGTCAACCCAAAACCTATGTAAATCGTCAGATGTGATAAAGGAAGATCAACGGTGTAAGATTGCGTGCAAGTTGTTGATCGAAGATCGGAGGAAAGGACAACATAGTATAAAGGTGATGGACCGATGAGTGCAGACCCAACAACAATTATGAACGTAGGTTTATAATGTTTGAAGTCCAGCTTTATGGTTTGGAACGGGCTTTCCTTTGTATTCCCATATTTCCAATATTTTCCGATAGAATGAATGGTTTGGGTTTTTAATGTAAAAGCGCCAATAATGTGTTCCGACAGTGTGATCGTATATCGGGAAAGTGGAAGGAGTGTATAATGTGACCCATGGAAGAGTGATACCCCGATTGCGATAAAGGTAAAGCATTGATATCTATGCAAAGATCATATTAAGGCGGAAAGGTATGTTTTAAGTGCATTTCTATTATAAAAGGGTTATAATAGAAATATAGTGTCGATAAAGGGTTTTCATGTGTTAAGTCCCATATAACCAAAGTTTATAAAGTGAAGGTTTAATGTGTGGGCTTAAGGGTTAATGAAGGTTTATAAGGGTGAATAAGTCCCGATAGAGGAGATTGAAAGTCTTGGCTAATGTATTGAATAATTCCGCATATGAATTTGATTAAGAAAAGGTCCTTAACCATTGATTGTTGAAGAGTTTGACTCGATGGTGAGTTAAAATTCTTGGGACAAATGTGTTTATGCATTTTACATGCATACTGTGGGTGTAAGCAGGGGTAACCCTGACAACATATCATGATTCACATATGTAAGTGTTTGTTTAATGTATATGCTTTTAACATTTAGGGACCTGTTTTTGTCATTTCTAATTTTGGTTTTGTGGATATACTTTTCTCATCAATTTTTCATCATCAATAGACTAGTTTGAGAGTTGGATAGTCATTGCATGATTTTCCCTCTATTATTCTTGTGATATTGAATAAATGATGAAACTATCATTGATTTTTGTTCTATTGCAATTGATTTTTATACCTAATTCTCTAATAGAATTCAAGTCTCTATAGAGCACACTGTTGTTGATGTGTTACTTTTCATTAATTAACAAGACCATTGTGCTAAATTTTATAAGTAGTTGTTGGTTGACATGGATAATTATGTCTTCTTTAATATGCAGCATGATGTTCTTGGACTTGCATGCAAGTTTCATAATTTGTTTGAGATTAATGAAGGGAAGTAGATTTGTCAAAGACATCTTGTTGGCCACAATGAGCAGTGTAGAAATCCCCAACCTAACCCACTAGCAATAAACCATGGAAGATTTCATTTTGCCTTCTATGGTACCATAGAGAAACTAAGATTGATAGATGGTGACATTTTATGATGATGTTGATCTATTTCCTTATTTTTATGTTCAACAAGGTTAGTTGGATAAATTCTTATATTAATGTAAGATGAACCCTAAAAATACCATTAATCTCTTGAGGTTAATTCACAGCTAGCTCACACGTTTTCATGTCTTTTAGGTTTTGTTGGTCGGCATTAAAACATATAAAAATAAATTATTTTTAAAACTTTTTTTTATCTAGTTTCCTACTTCTTTCTCACACTAAAATGCCTTCTATTTGGTGTGGTTAAGGTTGAACTAAAGGTTATATATGGAGAGGACATAAGCATTGCTTATATATGTTTTTTGATATCAATTAAGATCAATTTCTTGTCAAATAACCATTCACAACACTATCTGTGAGTGAGAAAATCATTTTCCCCGCCTTTATCTTAATTTTTCAAGTTTGTTTGGTTCTTTATATTAAACTCACATGCTAGTTCTATACTATATAGATATGAAATAACTAATGTTGCATATAAGCTTTGGTTATCATAGAAAATTAGAAAATTGTCACCACTTTCAGCTTCCGAGAGATATTTTTCTTTTAGGGTTGGGTCAGTTTACAACTTTTCATTAAATGTAATTGAGGCTCCTTGGTTCAGAAAGTTATAATATTTTCACAGTTTTAAGTTTTAGGCTAAATATTTTTACTAATAAAATTACAATACAAAATTTAATAACAAATCATCAAATTTATTTCATTAATAAGTTGTTGCTTTTCCACATCTAGACTCTCTTTATAACCATTTCTAATTGTTTATAGCTCTAGTATCTTTTCCACATATCTGAATTCTCAATTCTTATTCTCTTTATAATCATTTCAACCAAATAAACTAAAAACTATAAGAACACAATTTATATATATAAATAAGAAATGATATGCCACCACATCACTTTTGTTTAATCAAATCAGAGCTTTTTAAGTTATTATTTACCTTAATTAAATATAACCTAAATCAAACATTTTTAAGTGATTATTGACCTTAATTAAGTAACTTAACTTTAAATACGACAGCTATTTTTATTTATTTATTATTTAGTTATGACGGATAAATTAATATAATGTGGTGATTGACCTCATAGAATTTAATGTACCTTTTGATTTAAAAATAAGTTTTCCTTTGTACTTTTGATAATAAGTTTTCCTCCCTATTTTTGAAAATTTCATACTATAATTATTATGTTGTTATATATATTTATTTTATTGCGATATATTGTGACTACTTAGGATTATGGTTTAATTGATATTAATGTTGTGTGCGTATTGTTATAGTTGTATGTTTATGTGTTAATGTATTATTGCTTTCTTTATATGTATGTATTTTTATTGTTTTATGATCTAATTAGTGTTATGAATATTTTATCATAATTTTAATATAGGGGTAAGAAGTGATTAAAATTTAATTAAATTTAAATAATTAAATTTGTTTTATTAAAATGATTTTTTGATATTATGTTTTACAAGTTGAGCTTAATTTAAATCTTAAAATTGAGTAGCTTGCTACACATTCAAGGAAAAAAAATTATGCAAGCGCATATAATTATCTAATTTGCAATAAGATTTTATAGGGGAATTTTAGGTGGAGAAACTAAGACATTTTAATGGTGTCTGAAAAGAAAATTAAAATTATAATCCTAATGAGAATAAGTAAGTGGAGAGTGAGTGGAAGATATTAGGTAAGATGGAGGGGAATATTTGATATGTTCAAGTTACTAAATTTTTATAGCACAAGTAGAACAATCACCCATTTGTTCCCTTTGATACATGCTAGGAAATGGGAAAGAAATTAACCCATTCATTTTGGCGATCATGTTCAAAGGAACCATGTAAGATTTGACACTCAAGCTGTACCAAAGAATAAATTAACAACAAGTTGTCTACCACTAAGATGATGGCATGCATTAGATTAAAGATGTAAACAAGTACATTACTATTAACAGTAGTACAAATTGAGTTGAGATGATGTCATATATTACATTAAAAGGATGCATACAAATACCTTGATAATAATATTTGAAAATTTTGAAAAACATGTAAATACAAAATCAATTAAAACAGGTTTGTAAGTTACTGTATTTGAAAAGATGAGTAATGATATTATAATATTAATTATTTATAACAAAAACAAAATTTACTAGAAATTAATAGTAGAGAAGTAATGACCAAAAGTGATACTACTAATCATGGTTTCCAATATATTTCAGTTTATTAAGTCATTAATTATAATGATCTTTTAAGAATCAATTCCATTTCCATTTTTTTTATCCAAGTGGATATTGGTGGCCACCTGCCAAGTCCACCTAGACCCCCACCATTGTTTCTCTAAGCACTTTCAGTTTCCTTGATTGTAGCACAACTTACTATTTTTAGCAGTTTTTCATGTCCTGAACTTCTGGAGCCGATTTGAGGCCCTAAATGACGTTTTTTGGAAATCTAGGGGAAACATGGGTCCATGGACTGATGTTGCCCTTACCAAAGTGGTAGTGCTCAGATAGATCTTTTTAACGAGCTATTGTACGCGTCAAATGGAGATCGTATGCCAAAGTTACGACCCCGGGAAGTTGATGTACCAATTTACCCAAACGGGGCCCACAGTTTGGTGTTTCATCTTCTAGGATTAGGTTTTGGAATGTTAAGGGTTTCCATTGTTTCTCAACAATAAATAGGCCTTTGAGCCTCATTGTAACACAATTCAGAGACATGTAGCCACCACATCTCTTCTCAGAGATAAGCTACCATCGCCCTAGCTGGTTTAATTCCATTATGTTTGTAAGCATATTTCAGTGTTTTACATCACTAATCTGGACTTAAACAGGAACGCAACAAATTATAGAGATAACCATAAACACAAATATGCAGTAGAAATAATACTTCATTTCATTAATGTAAAATATTGAAACATGCTTACAAACAGTCAGAAGTTCAGGACCCGAAAAACTGCTAAAAATAGCAAGTTGTGCTACAATTAAGGAAACTGAAAGTGTTGAGAGAAACAATGGTGGGGGTCCAGGTGGACTTGGTAGGTGGCCACCAATATCCACTTGGATCATTTTTTTTCCCACAAAAAAATCATATACTTGTTATTCACATTAGAATCAAAGTATACATAGATAGTCCAGTTTTCGAGCTAATTCTTGGAAAAAAATTCTTGAACTATGACATCTCAGAGCATACAAAAATTATTCCAACAATAGCCCCTATGTAGTGGCACAAAATGTATCAAAAATAAGATTTAAAATAATAATAACTCCTTGGAAGTTATCAAAGACTCCCTAAGAAACTCCTTTACACTCAAAACAAACAAACCCAAATGAACAACATCCTTAGAATACATCTACAAGCCTACTATGACATCTATGAATATGAGAAATCTTGAGCTCCAAACAACTTTCCTGAAGGTCTCTAATCTTTTGTTGTGAGGGATGAAAAAGAAACTGCTCCAATCTACCTTCTAAATTAAACTAGGTAATGACTACTTGTGAATCTCCAAAAATTTGTAAGGACTTTATCACTAGTTGTAAGCCAAATACTAGAATGACCCACAAATTCAATAGCTCATCAATATTGTTTGTCCCCTTTCCTCCACCAAGGCAGAGTTTGAACTAGTGATTATGATTTATAAACAAAATCATCCATGCTCCACAATTTCCTCTCGAAGAGCGGCTCGAACCATCAAAAAAATCCCATGGAATAGAGGAATCTAGTAATGGACCCTTCAATTTCTTTACTCTCAGCTGGGCACATGTCGATTAAAGAATGCTTTTGATTCTTGAAACTATAGGGCCCGAAGACAGTTTCATGTCATAAAAAATCACCCGATTACAATGTAAGCAAAGGGTTGATACAATAGTAAATGGAAGATCAAAAAAATCTGACTTCCTCATTTTCTCTATCCATACCTATAAACACTCTGAAAATGTATGATATCAAAGAAAGAATAGACACTTGTAACTAGCAGAAATGACAACCCAAATCTCTGTTATAAATGGACATTAGATTAAAAAAAAATTGTTTTGATCATGAAAAAATAATCACTATTTCAATTTAATTACTAATATATAAAAAAAAAATTATTATCCATTAATTTCACATTTTATTACTCAAAGTATAAAAATTGTTTTTAGTATCCATTAATTTCAGTGGTTTCTTTAGCAAAAAGACTTTATTCCATCTCTCTTTAGAACAAATTAAGCATAATAAATATGAAAATAAACATTTTCATAGTAAAATTTATATTATCGAGATTGTTTTTAAAAATAATATAAACTTTATTTTTCTAAACTAGAGAAACATGATAGAAATTTAAAATTAACAAATTTAAAATAATATACGGAAAGTGTAAATCAAACTAAATGCTAAACTATAAGGAAAATAATTTTACCAAAATAACAAATCAACTCATAAGCTTAAATATATGCAATCAACACATAAGCTTAAATATTTGCAATTTAATGAATTAACAATATAATGAAAATCGTGGGTAAAATGAAGAAAGTGGAATTTATCATTTGATACCAAGAGAGGTCATTTGGATGTCATAGAATTAATATTTTACTTTCCTTAGGAATACACGCTAGCCCCCCTATTAACCCGGTTGACACTATAGACCCTCCTAACCGGCTTGACACTGTAGAGGTGGTTTGTGTAAAATGATTATGAACTTAATAAACGTAATGGGTGTTTCTAACGTGGCTAAGTGTATGACAAATTATTCCATCATTTTAAGCATGGCTAGTGTTCTTATGGCAAAGTTTCATATTTTTATAAATCATTAATGCATATAAGTAAGTTGGTAACAAATGGCATCTAGCAGAGCTAAGTTCCTAGAATGACATAACTTACAGAAGTATGTTGAGATTTTCGGTTTTAATAAATTAGCCAAAAATCTCATATAGGTGACAACAATAGGATTTTTTGCTATATTAGCTCTATTTTGTTGGGAAGGAGTTAATGCATCCTATATTTGTTGTGAGAGGATTTATGAGTCAGTTTTATTCTCTTAGCTATAAAAATATATCCCCGTACAGGATATTGTGAAAGGTAGAGAGTGTGTGAGGAAATTAAATATTGTAATCTCCTGTTTAATAATAAGATTGCCGATGCCTTTGTTTGGTGGATGTAGCCCAGATTGGTTGGGTGAACCGCGTTAAATCACTGTGTCATTTGTGTATGATTTTTTATGCTATGTATGTCTTTTGATTTCCGCTGCGTACTGTTTGCTCTAACAATTGGTATCAGAGTGTGTTGAGGAGTGGGTGTGTGCGTGCGACAGAGCTGCTGCAGGTGGAGTGTTCTGGAGATTTGGCAATTGGCGCGGTTTCGGGCGAAACAGTCGCGCCAATATTAGACAGTGAACGGGTTGGCGCGGTTTATTCCGGAATAAGCGTGCCAGTTGGTGCGGATCCAAGCTTAATACTCATGCCAGAGCGCCAATATCCCGATTGGCGTGGATCCAACGGGTTTAGTCGTGCCAATCTTGTTACTCTAACCGATTTTGCCTCTGGCGCGGATCGTTTACTGTTGAGGAAGCGCCAAGACCCTTTTGGCGCGCCAAGCGAGGATCGCTTTGGTAAAACTGCATTTTTTGTTATCTGTTTTTTATTTGTAATCTGCAGTTTGTACAACAGAGAGATTTTTTGATAAGATAAAGGCAGTATAGTAGAAGGCGAAGGCATTTTTTGTTGAATATTAATTTGATTTGTTAACAAGTTGGAATTGGAGATTGTTTGGTTGATACAATATGACGAAAACTCAAAGTGCTCGTTTTGAGATCGAGAAGTTCAATGGCAAAAACAACTTTGAGATCTGGAAAGTAAAGATGTATGATCTGTTTGTGCAACAAGGTGTGGCGAAGGTGTTGATGGGAAAATCCAAATAGCCTTACAACATGACAGATGATGAGTGGACCGAGATGGATGAAAGAACATTGAGTGTTATTCGACTGTGTTTGGTGGATGATGTTTTGTTTAACATCGTGTCGGAGGAAACAGCTGCTGGTTTGTGGACGAAGCTTGAGAAGCTGTACATGACAAAATCCTTAACCAATAGGATTCTCCTGAAGCGACAGTTGTACAGTTTGCAAATGAATGAAGGTACATCGATTACTGATCATTTGAATACTTTTAATACTCTCCTGGTGCAATTAGAAAGTATAGAAGTAAAATTTGAATCAGAAGATAAAGCTATTACTTTATTATGCTCGTTTCCCGAGTCATGGGATCATATTGTTACTTTTATAAGTCTTAGTTCATCAGAAACCCTTGATTTTTATGATGTAGTTGCATCTTTATTATCTGAAGAAACAAGGATAAGGTCAAGTTTAGAAACCTCTACATCAGAAGCAATGATGGTCAGAGGTCGTTCTAAAGAAAGACGCTTCAGTAGGCACAACGACTCACGTTCAAAGTCAAAAGGGAAGAAAAGTAAGGTAAAGTGTTAGTTTTGTGGCAAATCGGGACATTTGAAGAAGGACTGTTGGAAGCGACAACAAACTTCTAAAGAAGACTCTTCGACAGAAAAGAAAGAAGCAAACACGACAGATACAGGTTCAACATCCGGTTCAGGTATGAGTGATGAAGTGTTATCAGTTAATTTGTCAAATCATGATCAACATTGGCTGTTAGATTCTGGTGCATCAAACCACATGTGCATTCATAGAGACTGGTTTAAGACGTATAAATCAACTAATGATGGAGTCATGTACATGGGAAATGATGTCACATGTAATATTGTGGGAATTGGAAGTATTCAGTTGCAAATGTTTGATCGGACAACAAAAATTTTAACTGATATAAGACATGTACCAGAATTAAGGAAAAATCTAATTTCACTAGGAGCACTTGACACAAATGGATATAAAAATGTAATTCAAGGTGGAGTAATGAAAATTTACAAAGGTATTTTACTAGTAATGAAAGCTAAGAAGGTAGGAAATCTATTTCAGTTAGAAGGAAGAACAGGGTCAGATCATGTGTCTACGGTGTCTGAACATGATAGTAGTTCTATTCGTTTATGGCATCAAAGGTTGGGCCATCTGAGCAAAAGAGGGTTAAATATTTTGGCTGATCGTAAGTTACTTCCTAACCTACAGCCTGGAAAGTTAGATTTCTGTAAACATTGTCTGTTTGGGAAACAAAGTAAGCAAAAGTTTAAAACAGGCAAACATACTAGTAAAGAAATCCTTGATTATATCCATTCTAATGTTTGGGGTCCATCCCCCTACAACCTCATATGGAGGCTCGTCATATTTTGTATCGTTTATTGATGATTTATCTAGGAAAGTGTGGGTCTACATGATGAAAAGGAAGTCTGATGTATTTACAGTTTTCAAACAGTTTAGAGCATTGGTAAAAAACATCACTGGTAGAACTATAAAATGTTTAAGAACTGACAATGGTGGTGAGTTTACCTCCAAGGAGTTTGACAATTATTGCAAGGACGTTGGGATCGAGAGATATAAGACCACTGTTTATACTCCTCAGTAAAATGGAGTTGCTGAACGCATGAATAGGACTCTTTTAGAGAGAGCAAGGAGTATGCTGAGTAATGCCAATTTGCAGAAGGAATTGTGGGCAAAAGCGGTGGCTAAAACTTGTTATGTGATAAATCGATCACCATCAACGGCGATAGGATGCAAGATTCCTCAAGAGGTATGGAAAGGTCACCCTTGTGATTATCCTAAACTCAGAGTGTTTGGTTGTGATTCATATGCTCTAGTGCCTAAACATCAGTGAACTAAATTAGATCCAAAGTCAAAAAGGTATATCTTTGTTGGATATGGTGATGGAACAAAGGGATACAAATTGTGGGATCCTACTACCCACAAGATCATCATCAACAGAGATGTAAAGTTTAATGAATCCTCTCTTGTATAGTTAGATGTAGATAATAGATTGAAACAGGATAATGTATCTGACTTTCAACACATTCAGTTTGAAACCACTTCTGATGATAGTCAAAATGAACTTAGTTCAGATGCAAGTCATGAACAGGTTTTAGATTCAGATCATGAACAAGGTT
Organism: Pinus taeda; assembly: GCA_000404065.3. Classification (NCBI taxonomy): domain Eukaryota; kingdom Viridiplantae; phylum Streptophyta; class Pinopsida; order Pinales; family Pinaceae; genus Pinus; species Pinus taeda. The sequence continues at coordinate 165,586 of APFE030517717.1, read as the reverse complement.
CAGATGTAGATCATGAACATGTCTCAGATGCTGATCATGAAGAAGTTCCTACAGATGGTAATCATCCAATTGTGGAAGCACCAAAAAAATCTTTAAGGAAGTCTACAAGTATGAAACACCCTCCTAAAAGGTATGATGATTATGTTACTTCAGTTGCATTTACCACTAATGATGATGAACCTCTGTGCTATCAGGAAGCTATAGAAGGTTCAAAAAGTGAAAAATGGAAAGTAGCTATGAAGGATGAAATGATGGACTTAGGTAAGAATGGCACATGGGATCTGGTTGAACTTTCGAAAGACAGGAAAACTGTGGGATATAAATGGGTTTTCAAATTGAAACGGGGTGTGGATGATACAGAGGACAGGTACAAAGCGAGGCTAGTCGTAAAAGGGTTTTCTCAGAAAGTAGGCATTGACTTTCATGAGACATTTTCACCAGTTGTTAAAATAGTTTCAGTTAGAATTGTGTTAGAATTAGTCGCTTTACTTGATTTAGAATTACAGCAACTAGATGTTAAGACTACATTTTTACATGGAGATTTAGATGAGGAAATTTATAAGGAACAACCGGAAGGGTTTGTTCAACATCACAACAAGAAATTTGTCTGTAGGCTCAAGAAATCGTTGTATGGTCTGAAGTAGTCGCCTCGACAATGGTACAAGAAATTTGATTCCTTCATGTTGAGTCAAAAATATATAAGAAGTGAATATGATCATTGTGTTTACTTTAAGTAATTAAGTAGTGGCATGTTCATTATCTTAGTGTTGTATGTTGACGATATGATTTTAGCAAGCAAAAGCATAGTGGAGATCAACAGGTTAAAGGCTCAGATGGCAAGGACATTTGATATGAAAGATCTAGGAGCAGCGAGACAGATTTTGGGTATGGAGATTTTCAGAGACAGGAGCAATGGTAAGCTGTGGCTATCACAACAGAAGTATATTGAGAAAATACTCTTGAGGTTTGGTATGAACAATGTGAAGCTTGTGTTAGTCCCTTTAGCTTCCCATTTTAAGCTTTCTTCTAGTTTATGTCCTAATACAGATGAAGAAAAGGAATATATGTCTCAAATTCTGTATGCCAATGTAGTAGGGTGTTTGATGTATGCGATGGTTTGTACTCGACCAGATATTTCACATGCAGTTGGCGTTGTCAGCAGGTATATGGCAAATCTAGGTAAAGAACACTGGTCAGTAGTGAAATGGGTGCTTTGGTATTTGAGAGGCACAAGTGATTATTGTATCACTTATAACAGAAGTAGTGAATTTGTTTGTGGATATGTTGATTCTGATTTTGCAGGTGATTTGGATAAGAGAAGGTCAACATCAGGGTATGTCTTTACTCTTGTTGGTGGAGCTATTAGCTTGATGTCAAAGCTACAGAACATTGTTGGTTTATCCACTACTGAAGCAGAATACATAGCTGCTTCGCATGCTTGCAAAGAAGCGATTTGGTTGAAAGGTTTGTTTAGTGAGTTTGGTAGTTTACAGGACAACATCAAGTTATTTTGTGATAGTCAAAGTGTAATACATTTGGCTAAGAATCCAGCCTATCGTAGTAAATCAAAGCATATACCAATCAAGTACCATTTTGTAAGACATGTTATCATTGAAAGGGGAGTCTCTCTTGAAAAGGTGCATACAAAGGAGAACTGTGCAGACATGTTCATGAAACCAGTTTTGTTAGAGAAGCTACGTTGGTGTTTGGCTTCTCTTAGCTTGCAGAAAAGATAAAACTAATAAAGAAACAGGGTATCGGGCTAATTGTTTTCAAGGTGGAGATTGTTGAGGTTTTCGGTTTTAATAAATTGGGCAAAAATCTCATATAGGTGACAACAATAGGATTTGTTGCTATATTAGCTCTATTTTGTTGGGAATGACTTAATGCATCCTATATTTGTTGTGAAAGGATTTATGAGTCAGTTTTATTCTCTTAGCTATAAAAATATATGCCCGTACAAGATATTGTGAAAGGTAGAGAGTGTGTGAGGAAATTAAATATTGTAATCTCCTGTTTAATAATAAGATTGCCGATGCCTCTGTTTAGTGGACGTAGCCCAGATTGGTTGGGTGAACTACGTTAAATCACCGTGTCATTTATGTATGATTTTTTATGCTATGTATGTCTTTTAATTTCCGCTGCGCACTGTTTTCTCTAACAATGTAATGATTTTTTTTGACAGAAAGAGCAACATGTCTCTCCCTAGAATTTTCTTCAAAAGAACTAACGATAATATCTTATAGAAATTTTCTTCAAGATTGTTATTAGTACAAGTATTACGATAATCTTGGTAAAAGTATTAGGATGAGCTTTTATTCTAGTGTAATATCAAGTATGGAACTCTCATATGTATACATATGAATTATAGAGCTTGAAAACATCCCTTGTGGGCTTAATATGCTAGGAGTAAATGAGTGAGCACGGGGCTCCAAAACATTGAGGATAACATCATCTTTGTTTGGGTATTTCACATATGATGGTAGAGTTGAACATTACTTCAAACCTTGAAGTCCTTTTGTTCCAACAAAATTTCGTTTCACAATAAAGTGCAGGCTGTTCATCATCTCCAATTATTTGCTATTGCAACTAATTTTACTTTTATTATAGAAAACATTCTTCATAAAACAAAATATGTAGCAACCCCAAATATTTGAAGTAATTAAAAAAAAGAAAAACTTGAAAACTGAAGAAGAGCAACAACATGTTCTGTTATGGCGTTGATACTATCATTTTACTAGAATGTGTTTGTTGGTTGTTCTTTTAAATCACGTAGTGTAAGGAGAAGTTTATCCCTATAAAACAATAGAAATTCTAGTATGAATGTGATAAATCTGACATAAATTTTTGGAAACCTTGGTTATAGTTAAGTTTCAGAAATTTGAGTGGCCAAGAGGTTTTTGATGGTGCTTCATTTATTCCCATTATCAAAAACATGATTCAAACACTCTCACGATGGAAGATTTTGAAAAAAAATAACGAGATTCTAACCAGAAATAGTCGTCTGGGTGAAATTGTCACTTTAATAAACAACACCATCTAAATAATTTCTTTGCATGTGTTTTGATTTTATTCTAAAATCTTAGTTATATAATTAAAAAAAAATGCACTCTAAAACCTTCATATTTTTGAATAAAATTATTTTTTTTACAAGGAATTGATGTTATTTCTCAACATATACGTTTCGATAAGCGTGGATATCACTTTAGTAAATATCATCTTCATTATTTTGGACCTTCGGATGCTTTAGTTACAATGAAGAAGAATTTTAACAAAAAAAGTGTTATTATATTAAGAATGTTCCTAACTATTTTGTAAGTGTTTGCAATGTTCCTAACTATTTTGAAAGTGTTTGCAATTTGGTATGGGATCCACTTTATTGTGAAATGACATGATATAGTGCATTAATATATCGTCGACTCACCCAAGATTGATCTCTTTAGATGTGAGAAGTAATTTTCTCGTTTATGTTAGAGTGTCTTGCCATTTGATTGCTTGAATTCGTGGGGAAGATACTTTTTTTCCTTCTTTCTTTTCGTTCTTTGGATTTAGTTCTGGATGCAATTTATAACATTTTTTAATGTGATCATTAATATTACATTGGTTGCAATTATTGTTATAATTTTTATATTGATTCATAATGGTTTTTATTTTCTTATCATTCGGTGCTTTCTATTTCTTTTTATATTTTTGGAAGTTTGATGGTGGCATTTTTTCTTCAAACTGCATGATTGTCTTTTCTTTTGGTTTATTTTTTCTAGGTATTGTGCTTGTACACAATTCTCAATGAATATTCTTGGCTTGAACTAAATAACTTGATTTTATAGATGGTTATGTAGACACCTTACCTACTTGAGGATTATATCTAGACCTTTGGGAGAGATACCCCTCATGATGGCATTCTTCCTAAATTTTGTGGTGTATTCTTATACACTTTACCTCTCCCTTTTCTTGAATTAGTGTCATCAAATCCATTAGTCCTCTACATAATTGAGATTTTATAATTGAGGCATTATTAAGGTTTTCATGCCATCCAACTTAGTTAATGGGGGATCACCCTCCAACCTACATGTTTCTTTATGGCTTTCCCATTATGTTATGCCATGGCCCTCCAACTTCAACATAGCATTGATGTTATTTTATACTCCTCATATGTATGGGGATTGTTGGGTTGTGAATATATCATATTATTCATTATATAAAGTCCCCATTTATAAACCATATTCCTGATTTCATGACACATTCCATAGCCATTATTACCAACAACTTCCATAAAATGTACCTCTTCTACCTTGTGGTTAATTATGGTGGATTTCTTATATTTTTAATGGTTATATTCATTTTTAACATGATTTTATCAATGATGGTTTACTAGTGTGATTATGTGGCCAATAAACATGTTTGGGTACAAGATCTTTTGTTTATGAACCAGTTTAGTTCCAATTTGACAATTTAGTAACAATTTATGCACCTACACTCAATTTTGCACCTCCACGAATGGAGAAACAAGTTGAAATTATATAATATGTTTTTCTTTTCCATAGCATGGTAAATTAGGTGCCACATGGGCCAATTATTCTGGTACATTCCTTGTAATATACCCATCTCACACATGTGGGATCCTAGCACATGATTTCATTTGCAACAAAAATAGGTAACAATTTAGAAACTCCCAAGTTACACCTTGATTTTCGGGGATATGGTGATTAATCTAAAAGATCAGACACACAATGTTTCTTCCTAGCATAGTAAATTATTTAAGTCTCATACCATTTCCCTATATTCATCATGGTTTGGAAGATATGTGAGGTTCTTTGACCCTGATTCATAAAAAATGCATAGTTTTTTGAGATTTCCAAATCATGCCCAAATTTGTGGGAAAATGTTAAATCAATCATCTTAATTGTATGGATAATGAATATCACTTATTATAAGACTATAAAAATAACCATGTAACATCTCATATATATTTTGGGGATCAAAATAACCAAAAATTGTGTTTCAAATATCCATTTACCATTTTAAATGTAACTTCTATTCAAGCAGATCAGAGATTGGGTCATTGGTTTTGATCCACCCAAACCTCTTTTTGTATAAATATTCAATCTCAGAACAGAGTTAGGGGTTGGATATTCATTCTTGTAAAATGGCTTGGCACATATAATTGGTTAGGAGCTTCATCATGGCAACAAGATTGAGTGCTACCTCTATGTAATAGTGTTGATTTTTCCTTAATAAAATGTTGCTAGTTCTCTAACTTTCACGCCTCTTCTTAGTATTTCAACAGTTTAGGTTTTGGTTAAAATGTAGATGTAGTAGTTTACTGAGCTCAATGTTCTATTTCCATATTTCTTTATAGCTTTTAAGTTCCTTTGAAATGTTTTATGTCTTTGTTTTTATTATGCTTTGTTTCTTCATTACATAAAGCTAGTCTAGTTTGGATTTAATTGCTTTACATTATTTTTATTTGTTTTATGGAAGAATATGTGTGGATTCACTTTATGGAAGAATCATTGAATGTTAATGATACTAATGAGATACTCTCATAAAGTAGCATGATCACCCTGGTGCGTGAAAGATTGCAACTTAGAACCTTTTTGGCATTAGTCTTTTGATTATATTGTCACTACAAAAATTCATTGGAGGACATTGAATCCTTAGCCAACTCTTCACAATAGATCACATGAACATCCAAGTATGCATTAGAGAAATTTTGAGATCTAAAATGGGCCTCCCAAGAAAAATGGACAACCAAACTAAACTTTATAAGAACCAATAGGATTCAAGATGATGATGTCAACCATGGGGGATGATTCACCATTTTTGGGGCAAAAAGGGAAAAAAATTAAAAAAATAATAAAACTAATTTTTCAACTTATCTCCCTAAGGTTTACTCAAATTTTGAACAACAGTGCTCGTTGGATGAAAAAAATAATTCCTCATCCAAGGAGCACATATGTTTCATATTTTTTATGGACCCTGTCATACGCAAAATGAGAAATACATGGAAAAACGTGATTGCAATCATGTTTTTTTTTTTTATGTATTTATCATTTTTCACATAGTAGGGTCCATCAAAAGTATGCGACATGGGCACTCCTTGGATGAAAAATCAAATTTTGCATCCAACGAGTGTTCCCACTTGAGATTTGAGAAAACCCATAGGGAGATAAGTTGAAAATATGGGTTGAAAAAATAGTTTTTTCTTTTTTCCCTCTAAAATTTGATGATGTAACCTAATCTTATTTTATTATTTCCACTATTATTTTATAATTTTCTTAGGAGGCCCATTTTAGACCTCAAAATTCCCCTGATGAAAGATTGTGGTCTAGAACCCTTATAGCACTAAGTTGTTTTATCACCCAGTGATAGGCCTTGTGGTGATTTTCCATTTGATTTTATTTATCCCAAAGTGTGCTTCATTGAAATTATTTTTAAACACAGGCTAGAATAGGCTCTAATCCTTCGTTTCATGTGCTTGCATCTCTAAGTCTTACGATCTCATATTCGATAACTATATTGTGGAATTAGAATACATTTAATTTTACCATATGACAAATCAACACAAGGCCTATCACTAGAAGATAAAACAAATTAGTGTTATAAGGGTTCTGGATCACAAGCATTCATATTTGGATGTTCACATGATCTATCGTGAAGAGATTTATTAGGTTTCAATGTCCTTCGATGAATTCTTGTAGTGACAATATAATCAATTGTCTAAAAATTAACACTAAGGTGTGGATCAACTAATGCCATAAAGACTCTAGGTTGCAATCTTTCACATAAGAGGGTGTTCATGCAAGTTTGTGTAAGTAGCTCATTAGTGCCTTGAACCTTCAATGATTCTTCCCTATAGTTGATCCACACATATGTTGCAAGGAAAGAAATAAAAATAATTCAAACCAATTAGATCCAAACTAGACAAGCTTTATGTAATAAAGAAATAAAGCATAATAAAAACAAAGACATAAAACATTTCAAAGGAACTTAAAACCCATAAAGAAATATTTAAATAGAATAATCTACAATTTAACCAAAACCTAATTTGTCAAAATACTAAGAAGAGGCATAAAAGTTAGAGAACTAGCAACATTTTATTAAGGAAAAATCAACATTGTTACATAGAAGCAACACTCAAGGTTGTTTCCATGATGAAGCTCTTAACAAATTATCTATGACAATCCCTTTCACAATAATGAATTTTAAACCCCTAGCTCCATACTGATATGCTTGACTAGACGTTACATTTAAAATCTCTGATCTGATGGACTAGACGTTACATTTAAAATAGTAAATGATGATTTTACAACACAAGATTGGGTGATTTTGATCCCCAAAATACGTATGAGATCTTACATGATGATTTTTAGAGTCTTGGAATAAGTTATATTCTTTATCCATACAGTTAAGATGATTGATTTTACATTTCCCCAAATCTGGGCATGGTTTGGAAATCTCATAAAACTATGCATTTTTTACAAATTGAGCTCGAAGAACCTCACTTATATTCCAAAACATGATGAATCTTAGGAAACAGGCTACGAGTTAACTAATCTTTTATGCAAGGAAGAAAACACATGTGTCAAATTTTTGTGATTCACCATCATATGCACAAAAAGCAAGGCATAAATTGGAAATTTCAAAATTGTTACATATTTTTCTGCAACTTAAATCATGTTCTAAGATTCCCCACATGTGAGCTGGGTATATTCCAAGGCATCTACCAGAATATTAGGATGGCGTGGCACCTAATTTTCCATGCTATGGAAAACAAAAACGTATTTTATAATTTTGACTTTTTTCTACATTTGTGCAAGTGCAAAATTGAGTGGAGGTGTAGAAACTGGTACCAAATTATTAAATTGGAACTTAGCTAGTACATAAAGAAAAAAGCCTTCATACTTGAATTGTAGAAATTCCTTGTAGATTGAAACTACTTATATAATTTTCTAAAACAAAAGACTTGAATTTACTCTACTCATTAGCGAAAGCAATTAATCGGTCGAGAAATCATGAAGCATACAAGAGAAGGAATTCAATCAACACATTACACAATGATTTCTTGTGGAAAGACACAACTAAAAACCCATGCTATCTGTATATTGCATTAGTCAGAAAATATGAGAAGATTATAATGCTTTTCTCAAGCCCGAGCAACCTTTGCACTATCTCTATCTATCTCAAAGCTTTCTAGACAAGCCTTGGCCAATAATTAACCAATTTTCTACTTGCCCAAGTCACTATTTCCTTGCGTTATTTCCTTGGGAATTAGCCTGTATTAGTTAGGGAAACTCAATTGTGAAATCCATCATAGGCCTTACTTTCACTCCATGCACTACCTGTACAATTTGGATGATTATACAACTGATAGTACACTACCCTTGAACTCAAATATCAATTGGGTAACTCTCAGATCTGAAATGCATGAGTAATTTATGACTGAGTTATCATTTAACTAGCTTAACACATGAAGCAACACCCCACTGATAGAACTCCTACTAGGTCCTCCATCCATTAGAACTAGTTTAACTGACTCTAACTCAGTTAAACTGAATTAATTAATTACAACTCAAAATAAACTCAACTAGGGCTCCTATAAAGTAGAAGACACTCTACATGACTCAAGTTAGACTCTCAACTCGAATTAACTAAACAAACTAAGTCAACTTAACTTATTTAACTCGTACAAGTTGTCTTGTGATCTGGAAATACAATTTTTCTCCTAATTTAATTTAAGGGAAAATTAAATTAGTATTTTTCTTGTTGCATTTTCAACACTCCCTCTCAATAAGAAATGGATTATCAGATACCCCAATCTTGCCTCTATGGAGTTCGAAGTTGCCTCTTGACACTGCCTTAGTCAAGATGTCTACATCCCATTCCTTTGTAGGAATGTACTCCAGCAACATGATCCTCCTTTGCACACAATCTCGTAGATTGTGATACTAGATGTCGATGTGCTTGGATTGATAATGAAAAAATGGATTCTCAGAGAGTTTGATACAACTCTGAATGTCACATTAAATAACTGTAGTATCCATCTGCTGACCAAATAACCCAACAAGGATCTTCCTCATCCAGATAGCCTCACAAGCTACTTGACTAATAGCCATGTACTTTGCTTCTACTAAACTAAGTGCAACTGATCTCTACTTCTTGCTATACTAATAAATTGTTGTTGATGCAATATTGTATATTCCTCCTAATGTGCTCTTCCTATCTGATGGACACCCTGCCCAATATGCATCTCTAAATCCTTGAAGTTTCACTCCCTTTTCCTGTCTGTACCAAAGACCAAAATAAGTGGTGCCTTTGAGGTATGATCAACACATGTTTAGTTTCCTTCCAAAAGTGTTTGGTTGGATTAACCATTGCTTGACTAAGCTGGTTAGCTGAAAAACAAATGTTCAGTCATGTGTTCACCAAGTACATAAGTGAATCCACAAGTTGCCTATAAATAAGGGAATCCACTTCTTCACCTAAAGTAGCATCTTCCTTCCTCCAATTTCCTCCTAGAGGAGTCTCCATGGTTTTGCTACTCTCGATGTGTAACTTCTTCAATATCTCATTAGCATACTTTCCCTGAGAGACAAAAAGTTCCTCATCTCCTTTCCATACTTCCATATGAAGGAAATAATGCATGAGCCTGAGGTCCTTGATCTCAAATTATCTTGCAAGATCATCTTTACAAGATTTTACCAACTTCTCATCACCTGTTAGAATTAAATTATCGACAGATAATAATATAATCAATAATTTATCTTCAACCACAGTATGGTAAAGGTTTGCATCTGGTTCACTTTTGGTGAGGCCCAACTTAGTGAAATAGTTGTCGATCCTAGTGTACCAAGAATGCATTTATTGTTTTAATCCATACAATGCTTGATTGAGTTTTCACACATGTGAATGTCCATTGAAGGTCTCAAAACCTTCTGGCTACTTAATGTACACCTCTTCCTCAATCATTCCATTGAGGAATGTTGCCTTCACATCCATATGATGCATCTTCAATCCCATCTATGCTCAAAGTGATAGAAGATATATGATTGAAGAGTACCTTGCTATTAGAGAAAAGGTATCCTCATAATCAATTCCCTCCATGTGAGAGAACCCATTGGCCACAAATTTGGCCTTTTGTTTCTCGACACTGCCATCTATTGCTTGCTTCACCTTGTAGATCCACCTGGAACCTACCAATGACTTGTCCTCTAGCCTTGGAACAAATTCCCAAGAACTATTCCTGATAATGGAGTCATACTCCTGTACCATGGCATCAACCCATACTGGTTCTTGCACTGATTCATGTTCACTTGTGTGTTCACCAAGTACATAAGTGAACCCACAAGCTGCCTATAAATAGTAGCCTCCACTACTTCACCTAAAGTAGCATTTTCCTTCATCCAATTCCCTGCTAGAGGAGTCTCCAAGGGTTTACACCTCTCCATGTGGAACTTCGTTAGTATCTCATTGACATACTTTCCCTAAGAGAGAAACAATTCCTCATATTTTGTCTTCGAGGTTTCTACGAGTTTCATGATTATGTAGAATTTTTTCTGGATACATCGCATTAGGTTTCTTTATAATCGATGTTTTGAACTAGCAACAGTGGTTCATCTTCAGGATGTCATCTCCTTTCCATACTTCCATACCAAGGAAATAATGCACGAGACCTAATTCCTTCATCTCAAATTCTATTGCAAGATCCTTTTTGCAATATTTGGCCAACTTCTCATCACCTATTAGAATTAAATCATCAACATATAATATTATAATCAATAATTTACCTTCAACCACAATATGGTAAGTTTTGCATTTGCTTCGCTTTTGGTGAATCCCAACCTCGTGAAATAGTTTTCAATCCCTATGTACCAAGAACAAGTTTGTTGTTTCAATCCATATAGTGCTCGCTTGAGTTTGCACACACGTGACTCTCTGTTGAAGGTCTTAAAACCTTCTAGTTGTTCAATGTACACCTCTTCCTCGATCACTTTGTTGAGGAATGATGTATTCACATCCATATGTTGTATCTTCCACCCCATTTGCATTTAAAGTGATAGAATAGATATGATTGAAGAGTACCTTGCTACTGGAGCAAAGGTCTCCTCGTAATGAATTCACTCCACCTCAAAGAACCCCTTGGCCACAAATCTACTCTTGTGTTTCTCGACACTCCCATTTGTTTCTTTCTTCACCCTGTAGATCCACCTGGAACTTACCATTGACTTGTTCTCTAGCCTTGGGAGAAATTCCCATGAACTGTTCTTGATAATGGAGTCATACTCCTCTACCATGGCATCAATCCATATTGGTTGTTGAACTGCTTCCTCAAATGAGGATGGCTCAGTCTCTACACTCTTGCTCATTACAACCATGTATCCAGTGTACTGATCTCGTGACCTCCTCTACTTGCACTGTGATGTGGGTGCTCCCACATTCTCGCTAGCATCATGCATCATTATGTCATTTTATCTAGTGTGCTTTCTTCCATCTTTGGATGTATATGCATGAGTGAGTTCTTCCACTCTCAGCTCCTTTGCATGTGACTGCTCCACATCATACTGAGGTTCTTCCTTTGGAGATAAAAGATCATCATTTGCATGTAATTGAAGCTCCCTCTAAAGGGAACATCTCATGACCTTCTCTTCATTGAAATTTTCATCTCTATGAACAACTATCATCCTATGAGATGGAAGGTACACCCGATAATTGTGAGGTATATCAGTGTACCCCACAAATATGCCCAACTTAGTTTTTTTATCTAGATTTTTCCTTGCACCTCGGTAACATTACAGTAAACTAATGAACAAAACATCCTAAAGTGTGACGCATCTAGTTTATTCCATCAAAAATCTTCTTCAGGTATACTCATCACGAGAATTCGATGATGACTCTTGTTCTGCACATATAAAACAGTGTTGCATGCTTCATCCCACAAGTGCAATGGTAGGCCCTGATCATGCAACACTGCCTGTGTAACTCCCACAATACATTTGTTCTTCCTCTCACCCACCTAATTTTGTTATGGATTATGGGGTTCTATTAACTCCTATTGAATTCCTTCTGATGCACATAATATCTTGAACTCATTTGACACATATTCTCCACCGTTATCTCTCCCCAGAGCCTTCACTTTCCTTCTAGTGTCTTTCTCAACAAGTGCTCTAAGTTCACAAAATTTAGAGAATGTCTGATATTTCTTTTGCTTGAGGAAAATCCAACACTTATGTGAGAATTCGTCTATAAATATCACATAATACATGTGTCTTTCCATGGAGGTTGTCGAGAACATTCCACACACATCTGAGTGAACTCCTTCAAGGATCTCTTACACTTGACTGTCATGATCATGAAAGGTGTATTTGGTGTACTTCCCTAATGTACACCCTTTGCATGTATGTCGCTTCTCTAGTGCACACTTGGGAAGTCCTATAGAAATCTGTTGTATGATCTTCAAGGATCCATAATGAAAATGGCACTGTTTCCTATGCCATAATTCACTGATTTCTCAACTCGACATCTTCTCTTATTTCATGCTCAAAGAATCATAGTCTTATACATCCAATTTGTAGAGGTTCTGCACTCAAAATCTGATCCTCTTCACCTATCCTGTGGCTATGTGACGAAGGAAAACATTTCCTTTTCTATATATCACATCATATCCATGGCCTTCTAACATAGCAACTGAAACTAAATTCTTCGTCAGATCTGAAACATACATTACATATTTTAATATGAGAGGAGAATGAGAGTCCCTTTGAAAAGTAGCAATTCTGATGCTAGTCAAACTATACCTTCCATCATCTCCCATATTGATGTGCATTTGGAGGTCATTCTCCTCCAAGTCGTTGTAAATTATTTGTCACCTATCATATGGAATGAGGCTCCACTATCCAGATACCACACACTACCCATCATCGATGTCAATGCAATGAGGGTGAAATCCAACTCAATTTGTGAAGCTAAAGATTCACCTGCCATTCCTCCTGAGGGCTTCTTGCTAACCTTATTATGTAGACACTTTGTGGCATAGTGTCCCAACTCATGATAGTGAAAACATTTAATCTTTGACAAGTCCTTCTTCTTGCCGCCCTAACGGGAATCTCCTTTGGATTTGGATTTATTCCGTTTCCCTTTCTTTGCCTGTCCAACCAAGGCGCAATTATCCTCACCATGATGATTGGATCGGGTTCCATATCTAGTGTTCCACCTTATCTCTTCTTGCACCAAGTTGAACCACAAATGCTCCCGATTTGGTATATTTTCCCTCCTATTTAGTGAATACTAGTAGCTATTCCAGCTCTTAGAAAGGCCTACAAGTTTTAGGCTGACCACATTATCTTCAACAACTATAATAATAATGTTCCCAAGCTCATCCTGACATTTGCTGAACCTACTTAAGTATTGTGGTATTGTGTCACCCTTCTCCATACTGATCTTCAGAATCTTATCCTTTAGTGCATACTTCCTGTGGTCACTGTTGTTTTGAAACAAGTTTATCAAGGTTTGCCACATTGCATATGGTGTATCCTACATGTGGAGATTTTAGACAATATGATCTTGAACTCCTTCTAGTATGATCCTCCTCGTCTTTGCCACACATTTCTTCCACTCAGCCAGATCTTGAGCATTGGTTGTTGGAGGCTTAGGAATATCATTGTCTATGAATTCTTTCAGCCTGCTTTCTTCCAACACTTCATCTTGTCCTTCCAAGCAATATAATGCGAACTACCCTAAGGGGCATACTCGAGTCTCAATCCATATAATGACATCTTGATGGCTCTAAAGAATGATCTTGCAAATTTGACTTCACATCCAAAGACAAACTCATATTATTCTCTTCTACTATGGTCTCAACTCTGATACCATGTAGAAATTCCTTGTAAATTCAAATTTCTTATGTAATTTTCTAAAGAAAATACTTGAATCTACTATAGTCATCGGCGGAAACATTTAATCGATCGAGAAATCATGAAACAAAAGTGAAATAATTCAATCAACACATTACCCAATTATTTCCTTGGGAAAGCCACAATTGAAAACCCACGCCCTCTGTATATTGCATTAGTCAGAAAATATGATAACATTACAATTCTTTGCTCAAGCCTGAGCAACCTTTACATTATCTCTATCTATCTCATAACTTTTTAGACAAGCCTTGGACAGTAATTAACCAATTTTATGCTTTCCCAAGTCCCTATTTTCTTTTGTTGTTTCCTTGGGAATTAGCCCCTATTAATTAGGGAAATTCCTCAATTGGAATTGTGCAATCCATCATATGCCCTCCTCTTACTGCATGTACCACTTGTACAATTTGGATGACTATACAAATGATAATACACTTCCTTGAACTCCAATCTCAACTAGGTAACTCTCAGATATGGCATGCATGAGTTATTTATGACTGAATTATCATTTAATTGGTTGAATACATGAAGCAACACCCGATTGTTAGAATTCCTACTAGTTCCTCCATCAGTTTGAACGAGTTTAACTGACTTTAACTCAGTTAAACTAAATTAATTAATTACAACTCAAAATAAACTCAACCAAGGCTCCTATAAAGTTGGAGATGCTCTACATGACTCAAGTTATACCCTCAACTCGAGTTAACTAAAGAAACTAAGTCAAATTAACTTAGTGAACTTGTACTATTTGTCTTGTGATGTGGAATTACAAACTTTCTCATAATTTAATTTAAGTGAAAATTAAATTAGAAATTTTCTTGTTACATTTTCAACATGAACATGCTTCTTGGCCACATAATCACATTAGTAAATTGCCATTGGTAAAATCATGGTAAAAACACATTTAACCATTAAAAAGATAAGAAATACATTATAATTAACCATGAGGCAGAAGAGGTACATTTATTGGAAGTTGGTGGTATAATGGCTATGTAGAGTGTCATAAATGTGGGAATATGGCTTATGAATGGAGACCTTATATATTGAATAATATGACATTTTTAGAGCCCAACATCCCCCCATGTCTAAGATTTTGCATGCCCTCATGCAAACAAAAACCTTGCTTGTTACATATGTTTATGACATTGTTTCTTGATGAAGGTGGTTAAAGTTTGTCATACCATCATAGACTTAATATATTTTACAACAAAGTAGTACAAATTAAGGATAAGAAAAATATAGACCAGGAAGGGATGGTGGATGATATAAGGTGATAATGAAAATAATGTTTGTGGGCTTGGAAACTTTGTACGACCATTATTCTTTTCTTAGATAAGTAAAAAAGATTTCATCCTCTTATTAGGAGCATTCAGATGATAATTTTGTGAATGCTTTATTATGTACAGGGAGAAGACACTGTAGAAGTTACTTTGTGTTCATGTACCACAATACTTTGGTTGTCCTTCTTATGGTCTTACTAGTATATAAATTGATCGATTTGGAAATGGGGGGTTTAATGGTGGTTTAAGGAAGGTAAAGATTTATGGAATAGGAAGTTCTTAATCATCAAGTATCCTTAAATTATTAATGAGTTAAAGAGTCTTTAAATAGATTTTACCTCAAGTATACCTTTTAAATTTTGATTTGTACTACAGTTTACAATGGAGGTTGCATAAAACATGGTATATGTTGGCTAAAGCTAAAGAGGAGAAATATTAAGGCTGAAAGTATGGAATGATATGGAGAAACTAAGGTTGATGAGTGTTGATCTAATCTGATAAAGAAAGCTGAGGAGAATGAACTGAAGATGCTGAAAATAATCTACATGTCCCTGTTGCACTAAAAATTGTCACCTTGACATTCTGCAATCTATGTGAGTCCATTACCACTCATACTTTCCTCCTTTGCAAGTCTTAAGCCTCAGTTCCTCATATCAAGCCTTGAAAATAAGAGAAAGCCCTCAAAAGTCTCTAAAACTTTGGTTCCACACTTTCTCTTTGCATTACCTATGGTATCGTACCTAATGGTCATGTCTCCTGAACACTTGACCGCTCTGTCTCTGTGTTATGGGTGCGGACCCCTGTAAAAGTTAAAAAGGCACAAGTACATTCTAAAAACTCACTTTCAGTCATTTCTAGAAGCTTCTGGAAGGAATCTTGAGGTGGCAAGTTCGCTCTCTTAAGGTTCATGCATCTCATATCTTAAGGAGCTAACTCCTTGATGTGAGGAGCTTATCCCTTTGAAGGAAGATTCTATGCCTTCATAGGTGGACCTGTAACCTCCTCCCCTGCACTATAAAAAGAAGCATTGGGATGGTTACTTGGGAGGTTAGAAGCTGAATATTTTTGAGGTGAAATGTTGTTGGAACTTAGTCTTGTTAGTTGAGTTTTTATGAGGAGAGATTACATACCTCTATGATCTCATTTGGAAGAGTGCAAGGCTTGTCAAAGTAAAGGAAATTCCTGTTTTGCACCCCGCGAAGAGCTTGTTCAACATCAAGGCTGAAAAGGTTGTAAGGTTCTTCCACTTAAAAGTTAATACAAATAAGTTTGTTTTTCTCAATAAGCTGTTGATTCATGGTTTATTTTATGGATTCCTTGATCACCATAATAGACATGATTTATGATATTTTCTATGCAGGTGATATTTAATGTTTGCTTGTTTGTGATTGCAGGTCCTCAAAGGTAACTCTTTCGAACGATTGAAGGATGGCTACTATGGACAAGCATTGGATCTAAGGTAGGGTCTTAACACCTTTATAGTATTTATTTATAAATCGTATATGTCTAGAGAAAGATATATTTGTTTGTCTGTTTGTTGCTAGACTATCTTCTGATACTAGGGAGATCGGTCTTATCTGCAAGATCGATTTATCTAACCAACAAATTGGCGACTCCATTGGGGATCTGAATTAGGTTTTTTGTTTTCCTTTGTTTTGACTTGAGAAACTTGTTTTCATTTCTAGTTTTTGATTGATGTATGTTGGCTTGGGTAGCTTTTAGAATCTGGATTGTTTTTTTTTTTTTTTTCGAAGTTTTCAGGGGACTGCACTTTCTCTTTACAGACAGTGCGGGCATCTCTGCATTATTCCTTTAGTAAATAGAGTGGGGCCGCACTGTTTCTTCTGGAAGCCTACAGACCCGGTACAATTTTTTGAAAAACCTAAAATATATTCGTCCGGTTAAGTTTAGGTTTCATTTAGGGTTTTTAATGTCTACCCAGATTTGTATATTTCTTGTCAAAATGCTCTTGTGAGTAAGTTTCGGTATTTTTGTTTTAGATGGTTTTCTAGAAGTTTTGCATGCTTGGAGTGGTTTTCACTTGGTCTCTGTAGTGGCTCAAAGATCAGAAGCTTGAGAAACCTTAGATTACCTTGGTGTATTTTCGCCTTTTGGATGAGTCTGACTTGGTTGTGAAATCTATCCTTTGTGAGAAATAGATTTAGTTTTCTCCTTGTAAATCTTTGAACAAACTTTTTTATAAGTTTTGAATTTTATTTTTACAAAAGAAAACATATCTGGATGTTTTTTGGTTGATTTGTTATTCTAAACAAATGAATCGTTAGTTTACTGAACAGCTAAGTAAAACGCCCTTAAAAAGAATTGAAGCTTTTATTGAATTAGTTTTTTGGAAGTTTTTAGATCTGAAAATTAGTTTTTTGTTGTTTTGAGTGTTTTTCTAGAACTTGTAGATATCTTTTGAAGAAAATTATTTTTTGTAGTTTCGAGTTTTGAAAAAGGAAAGGGATTTATTGTGAGCATAATTATTAGTCTCATTTTGAGTTCTTATTGAAAAAAGACAAAAAGATTTTCTTTCCATTTCCATGTTGAAAGAAAGAATTGTTTCTTAAAGAATTGCATTCTCAAACTCTTTCTTTTAGCTAGAATTTCATTGAAAGAAAAATGAATTGCTTATCATTTTAGGTGCATCTTTTTAGTGTTTTTGGAGTCGAGTCTTCACACCATCAAAGTTTCATTTCCATACCTATTGACTTAGAGAACACCCCATAAAAGCAAAGCTTAATTAAAATTGATCTAGTAATCTTTTCTATTTCTAGGGCTCTTATCACCAATATAGTTTTGGCTAGTATCTTGGAGTAGGGAGTAATTAACTCTCCAATATAGTTAGAACAAACAAGCATATACATCTTGTGGTATGAAATAAATCCAATTGTAATTGATACATTCTGGGAAGCTTCTCTTAAAGGAGTCAATCACAAGATCATATACAAACCTTTGAGACAATCAATTTTGTTTCATTGGGAAAGATAGAAGATTTGCACGTATCATAAAGGGTAAACCTCGGATTAACCATTGTCAAGGAGCCTGGGGTCACTTGTTGGTCAACCTCGGATTGACCACGTTGAGGAGCCTTCAAGGGGATTGAGATTTGTTACTATGCCCTTGCGCGTAGATCGAATCATAGACTGTTCTCCCAGTTGTATTTGTTGTTGTTGGTAACCTTAGTGTCCATAAACTTAAGATTATTTCCTAAGGTGATGGTGAAGGAAGGATCTCATTGTACCTCGAGCAGACGTTGACTAGACTCACTTGGACTCTTTGGGGGGTTTTCTTCATTCGAGATGGTTTTGTGATGAAACTTGTGACAGTCTGTTTCATTAAGCAGGTCGTCAGGGTAACTGTTCCAACCACCCTTTCTATATTAAACTTCCACTACGTTGGATTTCGTCACCAACTAGTGTTTTTAGTACATAAAGTTATTGCTTGTGTGTGGTTTTAACTCTTAGATTTTTTAGGTGTGTGATTCAAGTGTTTGTTTCTTTAGAGACTTTGGGTGGTTTTACTGAAATTTTCTTTGTTTACGTGTGATTAATTAATATTTAATCGTGGCTTAATTACTGAGATAATCTAGTAGACTTCAGGGGAAACCTCCTGAGTATACACCAAGCCAGATTAAAGGGCTACGGGCTCTTGTATCACCTAGTGACAGTAGAGTTGGATCACCAGCAACCGGAGAGTCATCTTTAATTGTTAATCCTGATTATCAAATACAAACAACAGAGTATATTCAAGAGCCAATTTCATTTTCCAAAGTTACTAGTAGTATTTCTCCTTCCAGTGAATTAACTGAAGAACCTGAAATTTCTGAGCCTGACACTGAACCTGCTGCTACTCCAACTTCAGGATTTTCTTCTCCAAATTCTAGTGGTCCTGGTTCACCTAGGGTAGGAAATATCATTACTCAAAATCTTCCTTCTGGCCTTATTTCTATTGAAGAACTTGTCATTCCAGATGAAGACGTAACTCTTCTCGAAAACCAACAGACTTTAAATCTTAGGGAGCATGAATCAATATTCTACACTCCTTTTAGGAGTGACGCTTGGTATGTATCATTGACAAATTTTTTAGAAAACCTGGTTCTTAGTTTTTCACCACCTTGAATTCCTTTTCATCCTACACCAAGAGGTTATTATCCTTCATCGATCATGTCAAGATAGTCATCAATGTTTTACCAATCACTGAAAACATTTTTATATGGAGGTCCTTTTGTTCTTTTGGGGTGCCAGTCACTCACTGGTACTTTTTCAAGAGCATCTCCTTGACCAATTGAACATAAGTTATTAATTGGTAGTAATGGAACTCAAGCGTTGAATGCAGAAGAAATCCTTATGATGTCTGGTAGTATTCCAAATCCTCAACCTCAAGGTAGTCAGTTACCACTTGGGGGGAAACCTCAAGGACAATACATACCTTTGGGATAGTACATAGCTCAAAGTCAACCCCAGACTCAGTACATACCTCAAGGTCAACCCCAGACTTAGTACATACCTCAAGATCAACCCCAGTTTTAGTACATGCCTCAGAGTTATCAACCTCAACGTCAGTATCCAACTCAAGGTTTCCAACCACCTTCTGGTCAGTCATTTTACAAGGAGCTGGAAATGTACCACTTAATTATCAGCCCTACGTTCAACCAGGTTATGGTCCTCCATATGCTCAACCTTTTGTGGGTCCATACTCTGGAATGAATATGGCATGGGATTCCTCTCAAACTCAACAGACTATGCAACCTAATGTGCAGTTATCTAATCAACCTAGACAACCTTTGGTTTCTAGTCCAACCCAGCAACCTGTCCAACCTAATGTTCAAACCTCTGCACCTGGTCTAGTTCAGCAGCCTAGGCCTAGCTCACCTCAGACTCCGCCTCGAACTACTACTGCAATTGCTGCAACTTCTATTCAACCTACCACACTTATTTCTAGAGTATCTGTAGCTTCAGTTTATACTACCCCTGCATCAGTACAAACTCCTCAAGTCTCTGTGCCACAGTCAAGACCTACAGTTTAGACTTCGGTCCAGATGCTTGTAGGACAAGCTGGTCCAAGTACAATTGTCACAAGTCAACCGCAATTCACTTATCAAATGTACCAGGGACAGTGTCAATTCGGTCCTACTGTACAAAACCCAATTTATCAGTATCAACCGTATCCTAGCTATACTTATCAACAGCCTCAACAACCCTAGTTTGGTCCGGTTAATCCTGGTTTCCCAGGAGGTTATAACATTCCTAATGCAAATACAATTCCCAGTTATCCTGGATATCCTCCTCATGGAGTTGGTCTTTTTACTCATTTTTTTCGCGACCTAACTGTCAGTTACCATTTATTGCAACTTTGGATTTACCTTATTTTTCGCACCTTACGAAGAATCTAATTTACTATCTTCCATATTGGCTGCCAATGCTTAGTAAGTTACACAGTGATATACTAAAATTCGAGGGTAAGTCAGGAGAGGATCCGTCAAATCATGTTATGAATGATCACCTTTGGTGTGCATCTAATTCAACCATTGATGATTCAATTTGATTGCGTCTTTTTCAACAAACTCTTATTGGTCTTGCTGCCAAATGGTACATTGAGTTACCACGATCCTCTTTTTATAATTTCAATCAGTTAGCCAATTCTTTCTTAACTCATTTTCAGTTGCCTGTCAAATACTCAATGGCACGGAACTGTTAACTTCACTAAAAAAATCCACGTCCCCATATATTTCTGATCATATTCATGAATGGTAACGTAGAAGGCGTTTAGTGAAAGTTTTCATTCCGTATCAAATTTTAGTGGAATGGTTCATTAAATCATTATTACCAAAAATCACTGAAGATGTAGCTAAGGGAGGAGTTGTTACTAAAGAGCAAGTCATTACTCAGGCTCAGTACCTTGACCTTGTCTATACGTAGTCAGGTACTTTACATTAAAAAATCCATAATCTTCAAAAACACAGTCAATTAACTGAAGCTCCTTTAGGGTCTCATGCTGCTGATGGTATGATTGGTTTAGTTAGTACTAAAAGTAAGAAGAAATCTTCAAAGAATTATTCTCCTATAATAACTTTATCTGATTCCCCAACAAGAGATTCTTCCATTGAAATTTTTGTCGACATTAATGTCGTAGACTCATCTATGACCAAATCAAAATCCGATAGTAAAAAGAAGGGGAAGAAGTAAAACAAACAAAATTCAAAAGATAAAATAGATAAAAATGAATCTACTGACGAAAAACATAAACCTTGCTATCCTTGTTTCATTTGCAATGAGTATAATTTTACCAAAGACTGCCCACATCGAGTAGAGGTTTTGAAAATCATTAAAGGTTCTCAAATGCCTGCTATCTGAAGGACCCTTTTCCTACTCAAGACAGTAAGATGATTGATTCTTCCTCGAATGCCTCAGAAGAACCCATTATGATGATGTCTCATGTCAGGATTGCGACGTGATCGTAAGATTATGGTATTAAAAATCCTGTTGGTGGTAAACAAGCAGAATCTTCTAATTCAAACACATCAACTTCACCTCCTCCTGGTTTCGGTCCATTAGAGATCGAGAAACCCAACTCTGACTTAGTAATCTAGCCATCTGCAAAAGGTATACTTCGGAAATCAGCATTCAATCCACATGCGAGAGCTGCTCAAACTTATAACATTGTTGAAGACTTAGCTATTTCCCCTTCAACAATGTTGGCTTTGGAAATGCTGCAATCGTGCCCAGCACAACATAAATTACTATTGTCTGCTATAGGAGCTGTCGATATACAGGATTCAAACCTAACAATATTCGATTTAGAGAATAATACACCTCACCTACCTCATCAAATGGCTTTCTAGATTCCAGTTTTAGTCAAAAACAAACCTTGCTTTCAGAATGTGATTGATGAAGGGGCTTCTACGTGTATTATGTTGATCCAGTGTTGGAGATCGCTTGGTTATCCCACACTTAATCAATCTCTAACAATTCTAAAGGCTTTTGATGGTTGAGGGTTCCATCCTTTTGGTATTTTGCAGGATTTACCTATAGGGTTTGTAAGAAAAACTATAAATCTAGATGTGGAAGTCGTTGATGCCCCTCTAGATTACAACCTTCTCCTAGGTCGCAGTTCATCTTATGCTATGACTACTATTGTTTCATCGGTCTTTCAGCTCATCAAGTTTCCTCATAACAGAAAGATTGTTATGATAGACCAGCTGACTTATTTCTCATCTGACCAAGCCTCTACAGATAGTATTAAGCACGTTGGTAAAAAAATTATCCCTTACAAGGATGTTGGAGTAGGTTTGATTAAAGACTCTGGTTTACTAGGAAATTTTTCCTTCCCTCCTCCTAACGTATCACCTTCTATTGCAACTATTCATATGATTTCTTCGAACACTATTGCTTTTGATGGTCCTTGGATCGTACCTTCCAATTCTGAGGTGGATTCATTTGGTGGTGTGATGCCTTTGAGTCCCTTTGAAATTGCATATTAGGCTGTACAATCGTTTTTTATTCTTGTTTGATATCAACTTCAGCTACAACAACACTTTCTGATCCTGTTCATATTGATGAGCAGATTCGTGAACTTTTGCCTGTTGATGATTTACTATGGGAAGATCTTCATCATCGATCTTCGTTTTTACCTAAGCTTGATCATTTTGAAAATGATTTTTCATCTATTTTTACTACTGACTATGTCAAAGAACCACAGAATCCATTGCAACATTTTGATTTTGAGCTAAATTTGGCAAATATTTCTCGAACGGTTCCTATTGACATTTCAGTTAAGCCTGGAATTATTGAAAACATTCATATAGGTGCTTCTTGTACGGATGATGAAATCCAAATTTATAAAGCCCTATTTCAAGATTTCTGTGACGTGTTTGCCTGGTCATATGAAGAAATGCCAGGAATCAATCCATCAATTGTTGTCCATGAAATTAAAACATACCCAGATGCTAAACCTATTTGACAACGTTTACGTCAGATACATCTAAGAAAAACTGCTGCGATTAAAGCTGAAGTTGAGAAATTACTTCATGCATGTTTCATTTTTCCAATTCCTTTAACAGATTGGGTATCAAATATTGCTCCTGTTAAAAAAAAACAAGGAACAATAAGAATATGTATCAACGATAGGGGTATTAATCGAGCTTGTCCTAAAGACAATTATCCATTCCCCTATATCGATCAAATTATTGATGATTGTGCTGGTAGTGATATGTTCTCCTTTATGGATGGTTTTTTGGGGGACATTTGCTTATTGCAAATTACCCTTTGGATTGAAGAACGCTGGAGCAAATTTTCAAAGGGCTATGTATTATGCATTTCATGACATCAAGCACATTGTACAGCCTTATCTTGATGATTTACCTGCCCATTCATTACGTGGAGTTGATCATCTCACTCATTTACGAGCTATCTTTATGAGATGTAGGCATTATCGAATTAGGCTGAATCCACACAAATGTGTATTCTGTGTAGAAACGGGTCGCTTACTGGGATTTGTCATTTCAAAAGCCGGCATTCGTGTCGATCCCTTGAAGGTTGAAGCTATCGTCAAATTACCTCCTCCTTCAACTCTTTGCCAACTCCAAAGTTTGCAAGGGAAAGCAAACTTTTTACGTCGTTTCATTCCTAACTACGTCGAGATAACGAAAGGTTTTACCAAGTGGTTGAAACATAATACTCCATTATTTTGGGATGAGATCGCTGATAAATCTTTTGATGCACTTAAACACACATTAACCCATGTATCGTTACTGCATCCTCCCAATTACAACTAGGATTACTTTTTGTACCTCGCCGCTTCTCATTCCACCATTGGGATGGTTTTAGTTCAGCAAGATGAATTCAACAATGAACATGTGATTTACTATCTTAGTTGAACTCTGCATCCAACTGAGCTTACATATTCGCATGTGGAGAAATTGGCCTTGGCAGGTGTTCAAGCTGTCCAAAGATTTCATCACTACATCTTATTACACAAAACCACCGTAATTTCTGACTGTAACCCTATGATGTATATTTTAACTAAATAATTGCTAGGGGAAAGTATTCCAAATGGATAGTTATCCTGCAGGAATTTGACTTGGAATTTGAAAAATCCAAGGCAAAGAAATCTTTGGTTTTTGCTGAACTAATGTGTGATTTCCCGCATACTGATATTGAAACTGTGGTGGAGCAGCCCATTGCGGATGAATCCTTGTTTCTTATGAATACTCTTGACCCTTGGTATGCATATATTATTTTTTATCTCCAAACCCAATCTTTTCGGCCTGAAATCTCATGATCTCAGCGATGGAAAATGCATTTCCAATCCCAAAAATACAATATTATTGGTGATACACTTTATCATCATGGGGCAGATACTATTTTCCGACGTTGTTTAACTCATGAAGAAGCTGAAAAGGTTCTGAATGACTATCACTTTGGATCATGTGGCGGTCATATGTCTGGGTATGCCACAACCCAAAAGATATTGCGCTGGTTATTTCTTGCCATTCTTATTCAAAGATTGTATCTATGTAGTTCGAAAATGCCACAATTGTCAAATTTTTTATCATAAGATGCGTGCTCCACCCACTCCTCTCCACCCTATAATTGTTGTCAGTCATTTTGCAAAGTGGGGAATTGACTTTATTACATGTAACCCTCACTCGGCCAGGGGGCATGCGTATATTATCCTAGTGGTAGATTATTTTACTAAGTGGGCCGGGGTGATGCCTACATTTTCCGCAGATGGAAAAATTGCTGCAACATTCGTATTCAATCATATAATTGCTAGATTCAGTGTTCCTCAAGCTATTATTACTGACCATGGAAGTCACTTTTGAAATATCATGATGACTGAACTAACAGATCAACTTGGCCTGCGCCACGATAGTTCTGCTCCGTATTATCCACAGGCTAATGGTCTGGTTGAAGCTATCAATAAATTTTTAGTCACTATGATCCAATGAATCATTGGTATTCATAAGTTGAATTGGAATACCATGCTATTTTCAGCCCTTTGGGCATATTATACCTCAGTAAAAACATCAACGAGTTTCACTCCTTTTCAACTGGTCTACGGTTTGGAAGCAGTGCTACCTATTGAATGCGAAACTCCGTCATTACAATTAGCCATAGAATTACTCCCAGCTACTTCTGAAGAGGAGAAATATTTTTTGTACTTAGCTTAGCTAGATGAGAATCGACGCATTGCTGCAATAGAAAACGAGACTCATGCGAAATGAGTGAAAGCTCAGTACGACAGAAATGTTACACCTCGTAATTTTTAAGAAGTAGACCTAGTTTTACTATATGATCAAGCGAACGATAAGATAGGGGTTGGAAGATTTGTACCTATGTGGCATGGTCCTTAAATTGTTAAGCGAAAACTGGCAAAAGGGGCTTATGAATTAATAGGATTTGACAGTGTTTCTTTGGGTAAACCCAGAAATGGACTTTATCTGAAGAGATATTATGCTTAAATTTTCGGTGGAGATTTTTTGTTAGATTAGTTTCTTTACAGCTGGTGTGTTTTAGATTAGAAAAGTGTGCCTAGTTTAGAGAGTGCTCTTATCATTATTCCTGCTTATCTTGATTTTACTCTTGGTATTACAGATGTCAACGTCTCTTCAAACATACATTGGTTTTGCTAATGGTGCTTGTCATAGTGCACGGAACATTTCTTCCGTAGCTTGGGTTATCTATTCACCCTCTGATGAGTTAGTATCTATGCATGGGGTAAGCCTCAGTCAAACAACGAATAACATTGCAGAGTATAGTACAGTGATTGAGTTATTAGCTGAATCCATCTCATTTGGGATTCGAAGTTTGATTATTAGGTTGGATTCTGAACTCGTTGTATTACAACTTAACAAGTTTTATGCCATTAGAAGTCCAGTGTTATTAAGGTTATTTTTGATAGTTCATCTCTTGGAACATGAATTTGATTACATTGAATACCACCATATTCCAAGACATTTAAATACATTAGCAGACGCAGTTGCTTCTTGTATGATAAATATACATTTGTAATAATCAAAACAGTAAATTTAAGAACATTTAATAACATGTTACACGAGATAGCCAGTAATAATGATATATCATAGCATAGAAATAGTGTTTTAAAAAATACGTCGTCTTCGATCATAGGTTGAAAAACCCCTAATGATCGGAAAAAATGATAATAAAAAAAGTCAAAATGTCGTGTGAGTCTACAAAATCGATCATCCTATCCCTGGTGATGATTACGATAGGAAACCACTGCTTGGGCCACCCTACATAGGAACCTCCTAAAAGGTCTTGGGACCCCAATCACATTTATCTGTAACCTAAGTGGAATATCATCTATGCTAGTCTCTGGAATATCTACTGTCAAGTGCTCTAGATGATGCTCCAAGTCAGTCAGGATCTCTGCTTGTTGGTCTTGTGGGGCTGGTACTGCTGCAACTGGGTGTCTCCTCTCATAAGGTTGGAGAGCAGATGGTCATCGTGGATCCACATCTACGTTTAAAACTTTTGATTGTCAGTTTTGGACGATTTAAATAATAATAAAAAATAATTAAAACTTAGAAAGTGTTGAAAATGGTTTTTACCTGAATCATCCCATTGCTCTCTTGGTGGAAGAGTCATGTCTGGGTCACCGCGATAATCCATCCCGGCATATGGAAAATCCTTAATCACAAAAAGTTGGTTGTTCAACCAATGAAAATACTCAAGCAGAAATCAAACAACCTCTAAACCCTCCTCAAGGTGACAGGACATCAAAGCAATCCACTGAAGTATCCTAGGCTCTCAAAGAAGACCAACATCAATAGGAATATGCTGCAAGGCTAACATGGGGATCCTCTCTAGAGCAAACTGACCATGATAAATCTATATCCAAAGTTTTTCAATTGTCCATTCTTTTCTCTGGTTAGTTGGCCTTTCACATTTGCCAACACAACCTCACACTAGTTGAATATGGTGCCTCGAAAATAGTCTACAACTATCTGCATTTGGGATCCAGTAGCCACATGCAACGCTGCACTCCCGCATAGCCTAGTAACAATGAATTCAATAACATTAAGCTCAGGACAATTGATAGTTTTAATATCAATCCGTTTGTCCTTTGTTTGATCATCGGAAAACTCTAATCAGAGACTAGCAACACACTGGCCACCTTGCCTAGTCCGGAAAGAGATAATTGTTTGCCCCTCTTGGACAAACTAATCAAAAAATACATATCCTCCAGCTCAATTTTGAGCCAATGGCCACCAATCATGAAGCACTGGTCCTGCGTGTTCCATCTATCTACCAGCCATTGCAAGAGATCTACTTGGGCCCTCATGCCCGGTATGGCCCAGAACTTAAACAGTCTACATGCTCTCAATGCTTGCAATGTGGGCATATGATTTATTGAGCAAGATCTATATCCTCGTGCTTACGCTCTTGCCAAATAAGCATTTTGAGTGTCCTACAATGCAAAAAAGACATATTAGAATAAGCTAGTTCGAAATATTTTGGGCGAAAATGGAGAAATTTGAATTTTTAAAATTCGTTGCGCGGGGTCCGCACCCGCTACTTACACACAGTGCATAGGTTCGCATGGTTTGTGAGCAATAGGTGTGGACCCATGAATTTTTTCTTTATAGAAAAAAGTCGGGGTCTGCAGGGGCCGCGTGTTGCACCTGTGGACCCCCACGAGAGACTTTCTAAACCTATTTTTCCTTCAAAAACCAAGTTTAAAGCCTAAAATCAAAATGTAAATGGATGAAATGCAAGTCAAGGAGGATGTAGATTACTTGGAGCTGACGGTTTTCGATTTCGACGGACGGATTTTCCAGAATCTTCACAGGAAATTTCTTACCCAAAAGCTCTCACTTCTCACTCTAAACTCAAATGGTAGAAATGAAGTTAGAAAAGCCCTTTTTATAAGTTTTTTCGAATAAATGAATTTTTAATTTATTTATTTTTCACTTTAAAAGGGTAAATTTTTAAATACATTTTTATTTATCTTAAACAGGTATGAGTAATGTTTTGAGTTTTTGTGTAGAATATACAATTTTTTGGGAAAATTGATCATTTTCCAACAAAGAGCATACTTTTATCACTTTTTTGGACTCTTTCAAAATTTATGAAAAAGAAAAACATTGGAGTCCTCTTTGAGCACTTTTCTGACTCGTAAAATATGAAAAGATTGCCGAGTTTTCCCTTATTAACTCGTTAAACAGAATTAAATAGGCGGTCCACTTACAGCTCTTCTCTGACCATATAAACATGAAAAGATCACCAGACTTTTGTTGTTTCAAGTTCGATACTGGTTATGAAACGACGTGTCCTCGATCACTTTTTTACTTTTTCGGATCGGGGCCACTAATTATGAAAAGTACTCCTTGATCATAATGGTCAAGCGGTTCTCTCGAGTATTATTTTATACTTTTTCGGGCTTGAGGGACACAAATTTACAAAAAGGACCCCCGCAGAGTATTCTTAAGTTTTTCTTTTGACTCCCTAAAATTGAAAAACACCGAGTTTTTCCTATATTGGACTCGTTAAAATTTAACAGTAAAGGACCTATTCAATTTTAAACAGGCACGAACCACTCCTTCTTAGGGTTTGAATTTTAAACTAAGGTGGAATCATCCGAAGGATGAGGTTTATAAACAAGAAAATGTTATCCTCCTCAAGCTTGTCAAAAATAAAGAGGTACTTGCCAGAAATGGTGGGGGAAAAGAGAGAAAAATGAACCTGTTTGTTACACTTTGTCTTTAGAAAAGCCGTTAACCACTCTTGAACATGACACTTTTCATTCACCTGGGTTGGGAAATCCTTTGCCTAATAATTAATCAAACCACATTAAAAGTCTTCAGCCGGTTTCTGGGTATTAGCTTTGGGTCAATTGTCACCAAGCCATCTGCAGTGTCATTATGTGTTCAAGAGATCAGTTCAAACAAACCATTCATCTACAAAATATCTATCATCCATTTTGACCATCCCTGAGTCAGTCCTTCCCGAAATATTTCTTTAAAACTTGATCTATGATTTCGTGTTGTGGGATTGCCTATGACGGATCGCTTTCTATTGACATCAGCTCATTATCTAGGAAGTTGATCTAGAAATCGTCAGTACTTTGAAATCTGCATTCCCTAATGGCAGGTTTTTCGCCTTCAACAAAAGGTTGCATCATTGACCTTCGATCAAAGGATTCTATGGCATATTTGACATTAGCTCATTTATTCACATTTCTTGGATTATATTGAGTACTTTGAGATCCATTGACATTACTGGTGGTTTCTCTCACACTTGTTAACAGTTCACATCATTGATTGGTAATCAAATGGTTTCTACCATGTTCGACTTCGACACATTTATTCACATGGATAGAATCGTACTAGTTCGGGAAGCCGAAATCAAGACCCTGGATCTAGTTTCTACCATCCAGGCTACGAGGAATTTTGTTATTCATTATACAATGGACTATTCATAAATAGATGGTTTCACCCATACTATGTCTACACATATATATACTCTTGATGTATTACAAAATCATTCATGTATCAGAACAGTGTAGTCAGTTTTCTAGTAAGTTTTGATCTAAGTATGGGAATGCCTACCTCAGTGATGATATGTCTACATATATATATATATTTTTCATTGAATGTTTTTATAGGTTCCGACTAGGGTGTCCACAAGATGATCCTTGAAATGATAAAGTACTTCACTCTTCATAAATGCAAGACTCTATCTTCATCTATTACAGACTTTGAACTTTAGGGGGCAATCTATTGCACTAAAAATTGTCGCCTTGACATTTTGCAATCCGTGTGAGTTCATTACCACTCATACTTTCCTCCTTTGTAAATATTAAGCCTTAGTTCCTCATATCAAGCCTTGAAAATAAGAGAAAGCCCTCAAAAATCTCTAAAACTCTGGTTCCGCACTTTCTCTTTGCATTACCTGTGGTCCCGCACCTAATGGTCATGTCTCCTTCGCACCTGACCGCTCTGTCTCTGTGTTATGGGTGCATAAACCTGTAAAAGTTAAAAAGGCATGAGTACATTCTAAAAACTCACTTTCAGTCATTTCTAGAAGCTTCTAGAAGGAATCTTGAGGTGGCAAGTTCGATCTCTTAAGGTTCATGCATCCCATACCTTAAGGAGCTAACCCCTTGATGTGAGGAGCTTATCCCTTTGAAGGAGGATTCTATCCCTTCATAGGTGGACCTGTAACCTCCTCCCCTGCACTATAAAAAGAAGCATTGGGCTGGTTACTTGGGAGGTTAGAAGCTGAATATTTTTGAGGTGAAATGTTATTGGAACTTAGTCTTCTTAGTTGAGTTTTTATGAGGACAGATTACATACCTCTATGATCTCATTTGGAAGAGTGCAAGGCTTGTAAAAGTAAAGGAAATTCCTATTTCAGACCCCAGGAAGAGCTTGTTTAACATCAAGGCTCAAAATGTTGTAAGGTTCTTCTAATTCAATGTTAATACAAATAAGTTTGTTTTTGTCAATAAGCTGTTGATTTATGGTCTATTTTATGGATTCCTTGATCACCATAATAGACACGATTTATGATATTTTCTATGCAGGTGCTATTTAATGTTTGCTTGTTTGTGATTTCAGGTCCTCAGAGGAAACTCTTTCGAATGATTGAAGGATGGCTACTGCGAACAAGCATTGGATCTAAGGTAGGGTCTTAACACCTTTATAGTATTTATTTATAAATCATATATGTCTAGAGAAAGATAGATTTGTTTGTCTGTTTGTTGCTAGACTATCTTCTGATACTAGGGAGATTGCTCTTATCCACAAGATTGATTTATCTAGCCAACAGTCCCAAAAACCCACCCATGAGGTTTTGCATGTCTTCATACAAACAAGATGAGGACTGAAAAAGTGAGGAGGGTTGTTGAGATTAAAAAGAAAATGAACTAATGAGATGAATATTGAACAAAAATAAGTCATCCTTGATTTATTGAAATGATGAAAAACTAACATCAAGCATAAAATAAATTCCAAATCACTCATTACATATGATTTCATCAATCCTTAACAATTTTATGCTTCAAGAAAAATAAACATTTTAATGATCACAAAAAATGACAACCCAATGAAAAATTGGTTATTACTAACCAAATCCCAAGGTAGTATAATTATCCAAGTATTAGAGATAAGATTTGCAGTTGAGTTTTATTAATTCTATGTGATCATAGGTCCCACTTAAAAGATAATTAAATTTTAGATATAGTATGAAAAAAAGTGATAGAGGACCCAAAGCTACCTTAAGGCTATTCTTTGCCAGTAAATTTATGGAGTTCATTTTCCCTTTTGACTTTAATCCACACATGCTTCCTTTTTATTATAACGCTATAGAGTAACCATCATATGTGTAGACAAAATGTTTGTTTTGTTTGGAACTTCTTTATGCTAAATGCCACATTTCTTGTAAGCGTCCATAGCCCTGATGGGTTTTCCCAGTGGTATCACAGGTCACTACCCACTGTCAACAGGAATCTATAGCCTTGAAGGATAACCTCTTTTACATTGAAGGATCTAGTCCGATGTTTCCTACCTTTTTAGATTTATATTGTAGACATTTGTTTTATAATTGGTAGATGGGGGAGAAACTTCATAAAGCCCCTTAAGAACATAGGATGATACCTTTCAAAGTAACTTTGATTACCTGCATAATGCCTTGGACGCATAAGGTACTTGTACTCAAAGGATATAACATGAATGAGCCATGTTAATGTGAGATGGATGAGGCTAACCAAATAATAACCAAAAGACACCTAAAGTCCTAACAATCATAGTTTTCATGTATCCTTTCCCTTTTTAAAGTATTGTTCCACTATAAGCAGATACTTTATCAACTCTTCTGCAAGTCTTAGTAAAGATGCTCGAATATCATATTTTGGTATTCTAGTTGTAATATTCAATTTTTTTCTCAATGGTATCATTGTATGGACCTTTTAACTTTGTTTGAATCCCCTTAATATGTTTTAGTAACTATATTTTGAGCAATTGTTTCGTATTGAAAATCATAAAACTATATGAATAAAAGAAATGAAATTCCAAAGAAGGAAAGGTATATCAACTGTGAATAGTTTGGAATTATAATTCATTTCAACTTCTATGAAAAGTATTGTTTTTTCACCAATCTTTGTGAAATAATAGTCTTAAAACAAATAAGCAATGGTAAAGCATGAATGCATCATTTTAAAAAATTAAAGAAAAGGGAAAGATGCCATCAAATATTCCCATAAGTGTTTCATTCTATTAACGAATATGTATTTTCCATTTTTGAAATAGTCTTCTAGTATTTAAGCGTCCCAAACTAACATCATCCTTGAATATGACTTTTTTGCCCAAAATAGCTCCAGTCATGAAGATGAGAAATGTCTAAATCTCATGAACTAAGTGTACATTGAATGGGTGCAACTACCATCCTGAATACTTTGTCTTATTCATGACAAGACCTCGAATTCTAGAAATTGCAATTTTGGGTACTAATACCAAATTCAGTATCGGAATTTTGGAAATTGAAATTCTAGGTACCAGTATCGAATTGAGTATTAAAATTTTAGAAATTGAAATATTGGGTACTAATTGGATGAAATATGGTACTAGACAATTGGTATGCAATATCGGATGATGTTGTAAGGAAATAATTTCCATTGATTTTACGGGTTCAAACTAAAAATATCCTTAAATTAAGAAAATTACCTTCGCATAAAATTCCAAACATAATGTCCATGGCTTACTTTATTGAAAAGAAAAACTAGAAAAAAATCTAACTATCATAAAGAAATAATAAGTGGGAAATAATTGTAGTAGTTGAACCATGCTTTCATTTGAAATAATATTGAGTGGTAATATTCATGAAAACAATACAAAACTAAAAGAGACCTCAATAGGAATCTTCTATAGGAACATATATCTCCCATCTTCAACTAGTTTCTTTTTAACTATTAACATTCCCACTTATACAAAAAAAAGAGAATGATGTTGCACTTTATTTTAGAGCTAAACTAACTATTATATGAAATATATATATATATTTTTTATTAATTTACTATCCCACTCTACTTGAAAAAGAAATTCCTCTCCTAAAGTGTAGGAGTATTTCCAATGTAACCATATGTGTAATTGGTATAAAAATCCATTCTTAATCAAGTCTAGAATATAGTATTTAATGATACTTGAGTATGAAGAACTAGCTGTTTTGATGATGATATCAAGAAGTAATGAAGAATGAAGGAATTTTATGGCCTTGTAGTTACTTTAAACCAACTTTCAACAAAATCAAAATGTTCTTGTTTTACCTCTTTATTTGACTCACTTAGCTTATCCTCATTTACCATGCCATGTAGATCTTTTGTAATTACATGATTATCCTCTTGTGTGCTTAAAGGATTTAGAGATAGGCATGTCAAAAATTATTCAATCTGAGGTTCTAATGTTTTCTCTTCATTGGATGCGATCCATGATTCTTTAGTTTCCTCGACAAGTTTGGAAGGGTGATTAATGGAGGCTTCTAGATATTTTGTGGATGTAGTTTATGGAATTTTTGTTCTTTTATCACTTCTGGGGAAGAATATAAGTTCTTGAATTC
Organism: Pinus taeda; assembly: GCA_000404065.3. Taxonomy (NCBI): domain Eukaryota; kingdom Viridiplantae; phylum Streptophyta; class Pinopsida; order Pinales; family Pinaceae; genus Pinus; species Pinus taeda. The sequence continues at coordinate 131,821 of APFE030517717.1, read as the reverse complement.
TGTCAAATATTTGTTCTTCCTGAGAAGCAAATATCCTAGTTGTTGTTAGGATTTTAGATATTTATTTCAAACTCTTGATCATCCTTGAATACTGCTTTATTGGTTGCTAATTCCTATCTTGCACAGGCATTGGTGTATGGATTTCTTACAATATCAAAAGCATTAAAAATACTTAAGTATTAAAAAAGAAACACACCTAAATAAATAGAAGAAAAAAATCATGTACTCGAAGCACAACTATGCTATTAGGACCCTGTTGTCACCAAGTTATATGTTTGCATAAGTTAGGCTTATCTTCTTTTCATGAATTAATCTAAAGGAAAACACACTTGAAAATAAAAAGAAGGAACCATCGAGGCTTTGGAGAAACCCCAACAAAGTGGATGTCCAGGTTATTACCTCTCGTCTTATTGTTTTCTTTGTCCCTAAGTTGTCCCTGTAACTAAAACAACACAAAAAACTTATGAAAAAGCGATACTCTAATCCTTTTAGGATCTCCCTGACAATGATGCCAAAAATATTGGTAAAATTATATGTATTCTAATTCCAGCATTTAGTTATCGAATCCGAGATCATAATACCTAGAGATGCAAGCACAAGAAATGTAGGATTAAAGAATATTCTAGCCTATGCTAACAAATCATTTCTATGAAGCACACTTTGGGATAAATAAACTCAAATGGAAAAAACGCCACAAGGCCTCTCGCTAGGAGATAAAACAACTTAGTGCTATAAGGGTTCTAGATCACAATATTTCATACTTGGATATTCCTGTGATCTATCGTGAAGATATTGCTAATGATTTAGTTTCCTTCAATGAATTATTGTAGTGACAATACAATCAAATGACTAAAAATTAACACTAATGTGTGGAACGACTGATGACATAAAGGCTCTAAGTTGCAATATTTCACCCACGAGGTTGTTCATGCAACTTCATGAGAGTATATCATTAGTGTCCTTAACCTTCAATGTTTCTTCTCTATAGTTGATCCACACATATGTTGCAAGAAAAAAAACTCAAAATAATCCAACAAATTAGATCCAAACTAGACTAGCCTTATGTAATAAATAAACAAAGAATAATAAAATTAAAGACATAAAAAATTACAAAGGAACTTAAAACCTATAAATAAATATGGAAATAAAATGCAAAGCCCAAAAAACTACTACACATACAATTTGACTAAAACATAAATTGTCAAAATACTAAGAAATGGCATGAAAGTTAGAGAATTAACATCATTTTATTAAGGAAAAATCAACACTTTTACATAGAGGCAGCACTCAATTTTGCTGTCATCATGAAGCTCTTAAATAGTTATATATGCCTATCCATTTTACAAGAATTAATGTCCAACCACTAGCTCCGTTTTGAGCTTGAATATAAATAGGTTTGGGTGGATCAAAACCAATCCCCAAATTTTTATTCTACTTGACTAGAGGTTACATCTAAAATGGTAAATAGAGATTTTACAACAAATATTGGGCTATTCTGATCCAAAAAATGCATATGAGATGTTACATGATGATTTTTATACACCTAAAATAAGTGATATTCGTTCTCCAAATAGATAAGATGATTGATGTTACATTTTCCCCAAATATGGGCATGATTTGGAAATCTTAGAAAATTGTGCATTTTTTACAAATTGATCTCAAAGAACCTCATGTAACTTCCCAACGATGATGAATCTTGAGAAACAGTCTAAAAATTAAATAATATGATATTGTGGGAAGAAACCCCACATGTCCTATTTTTGAGATTCCCCACCATATGGACGAGAATCAAGGTGTAACTTGGCAGTTTCAAAACTATTACCTATTTTTGCTACAAATTAAAACATGTGTTGGGATCCCACATGTTTGAGTTGGGTATATTCCAAGGAATGTACTAGAATATTAGGCCATATGTACTAATTTTTACTTTTTCCTCCATTTGTGCAAATGCAGAATTGAGTGCAGGTGCATAAACTGGTACTAAATTGTCAAACTGGAATTGAATTATTACATAAAAAAATATTTCATACCTGAACATGATTCTTTTCCAGATATTCACATTAGTAATCCTTCATTGATAAAATCATGTTAAAAAGTTACACATTTAACCATTAAAAAAAAAAGAAATCCATCATAATTAACCAGAAGGTAGAAGAGTTACATTTAATGAAAGTTAGTGGTATAATGGTTACATGGAAAGTGACATAAATGTAGAAATATGGCTTATGATTGGAGAATTTATATAATGAATAATATGAAATATTGAGAGCCCAATAAGGATAACTAAATTATACTTCTAATTGCTACAACCAATGATCCAATTTGTGGGCATCTATCTCACCTTAGTACAACTTTATGTGGACCTTCACTTTCACCATGAAAAATGACTATGAATCAGAAAGGGAACTTGAACTTGGATACTATTTTCCAAGTTCTTTCCTTGACTCCTTTTCTAATCTTGATGATCACCTAATTTTCTATTTGATATGGCCTACTGGTTGGAGCCTCTTCCTTCTCCAATTTCAAGCTTGTTTGCTAGAGTTGTAATAAGGGGTTTCATATTGCAATTGATATCCATGATTTGCAATTCTAATCTTGAGAATATCTTAAGTTCTAGAACAAGTTTATTATGAACTGATTAGTTGACCATGTTTACATTTTTGTGACTTTCTTCTTACATTTCTTCCTAGGTCGCCTATAACTTCCCACAAAATTCCTTAAATAAACATGATTTCATATGAACAAGATATGTAAATTACCATGGATATTCCATTGGATTTTAAAATTTTTGTTTTGTTTATTATTGAATGTTAAATTGTGTTTGATTCTAGATTTGTTAGTTATTGATTTGTTGTTTAGGCATGAAATATATGAAGTCTGGAATATACAAAGTAATAAAATACAATCACACACAAAAAAGAGTGAATACAAAGATATATTCTACACTTATGGGAGAAAATATAGCTAGAGAGTGAGATTTCTCTACTCTCTTTTATTCATAAGGAAAATAATACAAGTACAAAGGTAACAACACTCTCTATGGAGTTAGTTGATATCTATAACCTTTTTAGGGTATAAATAAAACTAACCCACTCTATTATGATCTTTAACTCCCACTCTTAGTTTCTCTTTCCTACCATACAAAAAGATATAATCAAATAGAATAAATCCCTTTTTCCTCGTAGATGCCCAAATACAACATAGCTCGATAGCCAACTAGTAGTCAAGTTAAACTCCCACAACATTAAACTAGAGTTATAAATATATGCCTTATAGAGTCTTCTTCATATTCCACATGTGGTTGGGACTATATACATGAATAACAAAGGAAAATATGGCATTCACTTGTACAATGGTGGTCTAACATGGTAGGTCACCTTATGGAAGGCATAAATTTTCACATGAACTTTGATTGACATGAATCTTGCACCATTGCGTAAGGCACCTAAGTGTATAATTGATTGCAAGGTCCAACACATAAATGGGATAATTTTTACCCCCCAAAAAGGCCATTTAGGACCTAAAAATATCCTTAGAAGGTTTTAGACCCATTTCTTCAAACGAGGTTCCACTGATAAAAATGCTCCTACAAGGTGATTCCTCCAATTTGTCCACTGTGAAAGCATCACCATAGATGACAAATTTTATAATGATCCAATATAGATAAAAAAAAATACATAAAATTCAAAATTATTATAAAATAAATATTTTTAGATAATTAAATTGAAATCTATAAAAAAAAAAAAAAAAACATTTTAAAGATATACGTATTGGTGCATTGTATTATTCTCAACTCACTAAATGTTCCCTACCATAGAAACAGACAATGATGCACTTTTATGATCAATAAGATCCAATGCCTATAAATTATATAACTAAATTGATGTTGTAATCGTGAAAACCATCATCACTTTAAACAACAACATATGATTCTATTTAAACTTTCAAAATATTGTGATAACATATGTATCGTGTGCACTAATGGTGAAAAAAAATTAACTGCATCGGTTCCTTTTCATAAAAAAATCATATTGATGACTCATAAAATTTCTATGCAGTGGTGCTTACAATAAAATAGCCATATTGGTGCTTTATAATTTTTATATGCACCAATGCCTACAATAAAATAACCATACTTGTTCTTTCTAATTTTTATATATACTAGTGCTTACAATAAAATAACGAGACTAATTCTTTATCATTTTTTTTGTTTGCTAGGTTATGTGAGTCCTAAGGTAACTGGAACACCTAACATGCCATTTGTGTAGCCCTGACTTAAGGGAATTAAAGAAATAATAATCACCCAGGGATTGCACCCGGTCTAGGCCACACTAGAACTTAGCATGGCTATACTTTTTCCCATGGAGTTTTAAACCGATGATCTTTACACCACAGAATGCCTTAACAAAAAAAATTGTCATTTTGTGCTCTTCGTTCTATAGCTATGTTGACGATGCTGGACCCGCCAACATTCAGGGGATCTCCCCGACATGAAGTTCCAAATACACCTCACACCTTTTTGAGTAGGAGTCCCAGCAATGGGTGGCAGTGTAATGCCTTGATTGCGGTAGTGCACATAGGAAATTATGATAACTTTGGGTGAGAGCAAGTGTGGGACCCTACAGAGATTCAAGTGCGATGCATGAATGTTCTAACACATGGAGGGGAAAAGGAAGTGCACCCCTTAGAATCCTGTAATAGTACACAGCTTGAAAGGAATACATGAGCGAAATGACATCAAAAGCTAATATGCAGAATAGTCCACAAGTTAAAGTGATGAGTTAATCCCATAGAATGCATTCAACAAGATTTGTACAAATGCATACAAAGCAGTTGATAAGCATATGCGTAATTTAAATAGCACATATTGCCAATATAACAAGAATAGTCCTACTATATTAACAACATATGCATGAAAGCATGTTGGCTCTGATTTTATTATTATAAGTGAAATTTCCATCCATACATACACCATTGATGACCACTAGCCCCAATAGTGGAACATTACGGTCAAGAACACATGCTCCTCCAAAGAAGTATACTCACTCTATGCTATGGAGAAGTTGAGGTTCTTCACAATACTCCCAAGAATTTTCTAAGCTTAAGCCTAGCCAAAAGCTTGGCTCCCAAAATCCACTTTTATGAGTTATGAGGTTATGAGTGACCCTTGAATTTCACTTACAACATATGTACAATATTGTGTTTTCCACATTTAGCCATATAAGACAAAATAGGCTAGAGATAGGCTAACAAGGTAAAACACTATGACTCTAAAGTTAGGGGGAAGTCCAACTTGGCAACCTCCACTTGGTGCTTCTCGATCACATATGGGTGCCAAGATTGGTACTATGTGATGGTGTCCCAAAACAGTTTGATGGTGTCTTTCTAGAAGCAAACTCCTATCCCCATGGTATCCCAGTACATGGTCTTGGAATCTATATCCAACTCCTGCTGAATCATGAGTAGCATGGCCTTGACCATGAAAAGAACACCGATGTACTTCTGCATGTTGTGTGCACTAGGCTTCAAGTCTTCTCTGGCGGCCTCATATCTTAGCTTCTCCAAGTACTCGTTGATATCTATCTAGACTTGGTTCTTATGTTTAGGATCGGTGAGGGAACCAATTGATGGGGTCCTATGCTTTCTCACCATGAAATCCAAACTACTGTACAACTGCACAAATGAGGCTTGTAAGACATTGATGAATGAGGTGAGCTTCTCATTGTTCTGGATCAACATTCAAACCTTCACTTTCTCCAGCTCTTCCTATGGCTTCATATTCTTCTCCAAATCAAATTGGGCCCCTTTGTACCACATTCTCCACTCTGGTACATGGGCGATGGCAGAATGTATTTTCTTAAGAGTTTGAACAAACTCTTTGCTCCCCTGTTGTAAGGCACACACACAAACAACTACTTTATGCATGGTGAAAAATCCGTCATAGAGCTTCTACATGGTATCACTAAGTGTTTATACTTAAGAAATTATCATTGTATTCATCTCCCCAATGCGAAAATTACAGTTTGTGTTGATCCTCGAAGTTGTTCTGCCTCTTTCCTAGCAGCCTGCAAATTCTTTCCTAGTTTCTCATTCTTCATCGTCTGATACTTAACTTTTGATCTTGTTTCTCCTACATAGGCCAAGCTTTCTCCAAAAAGGGAAGTTAGATTCTTCCTTTTGTCTAACAATATCACCCTTTCCTTTACGAATACAGGTGATGCATGGTCATCTGGAAAATTCTTCCTACACACCTGTACAATATTCTTCTGCAACTCGTCAAATGATAGATTGTATACATCCACAAAAGGATCATCATCAAGGAAAACAACATCTCCTTAATCCCTCGGGGCTGGTTCTGAAACTAGAGGTGGTGGAGACTAAGGGATGACCTGTGGCGCTCGCGTCATCGGATCATTTTCTTCATTATGTGGCTCCTATTCCAACTCCATGTCTGTCACCAAAATCTATTGCTCAATATTTTGAGCAAGCTCTCGATACTGCATTTGTTCACCCTCTTCCTCAGCAATTGGCTATTTAGACTCATTAACCTGTATCTATGTTGTTTTCTTTGTCATTGCACCTTTCTTTTTCTCTTCTTCCTGCTTATTCTCCTCTTCTTTTCTCTCCTCTTAAACTCCTGTTATTCCTTCAACTTCTTCTCTGTCTCCTACAAATTTAGTTCTACTTCCTACAACCTATTCTTTTCTCTCTTCCTTTGCTCCACTCTCTTCATTCACTACTCCCTCTTTTCTTCCACTAACAAAGATACCTTCTCTAGGATAGGATATACCTTCATCATGAAACTTTTCTCTCCCTCTGGGTTCTCAACAATATTCCTCTTTCCCTTGTCTTTCACTAGATTACTTCCATCTACTGTTGTTGTTTGCTTCTGGAGTTGTTGTTGTCTTTAGATCATCCTTCCAACTTGTCACTAAAATGACCAGCTCATTAAGTCTAGAGGCATTGTAGAAGTACCTCTAAGATTTCTCCTCCAACCAATGAAATGTCTTGTGGATCAAGGGAAATTACACTTGCATATAGTGATCCTTGCAAATACCGTGAGGATCATAAGGATTAAAGTATTTCTTGTCAAACTCCAATTTCACTATTTCCTTAGCCTCAGAATCTGCATCTTTCGATCTCTTAATATTGTATAACCTTATCCATAAAGGAAGAGTGGGATATGGCACTTTATTCTTCCTATGCATTCCTACTGAGAATGCTATAGCAGGGTGGTATCAAACTTCTTTCATGACCAGTTTGTCAATGGCATATATTGGTAGAACATGTAGAGGCTTCTCTCTGCCAAACACTCTGATGAAGGTTCCATTTGGTGACACATACCAATCTAAAATGTTTACTATTACCTCTATTGCTTTTCGGGACATGAAAGGTGGATCATTCTCAAATATAGGCTTGTATAACGAGATGTTAAAATGGTTAGTTAACATTTCCATCACTCCTTTATAGTTGCAATCAGAAATGAACTTGCAATAGATGTTGATGACAATCTCTTATGGTGTCCATGTCTAACTCATTCTAAGGTACTATCATTAGGCACATATTGCATCTAGTAAGTATGCAAACATATATAACCTTGCTTTCTCATTCTTGGGTGGATTATGAGCCTTAGCCACATGGGACATCAACTAATGAGCCAACAAATATAACCAGTTGAATGACCTCCCATCATTCACCAAATGGTCCATAAGACTATGCACCCTTAAGGAAAGGTTTATGTGTTCTCTTGACCATATGTTTTGCAAGAAAAGATGATCAAGAACTAGTAAGAATTCTTGATGGACTTTCTCTTGTAAACATGGGTGGGTGTCTGTCTAAACTTCGATGGCTTTTTCACCTAGCACTTAACAATTTATTTTGTGTTCACATAGCTATGGGTGGCATAGAAAAGTGAGTCCATGCACTTCACTGGCTTGGCCAAGTGATACATTTTTTGAAATTTCTCTCGCATGAAGGTGGAAGGTTATCTCCTCCTGGAACTACACAATATAGTAGTATGTTCATCCATATTTGAGACAATCCAGCTAATAATGTCTGCACATTGGAAGGCGGGGTACCTACATGCAGCCTTGTATAATCCTTACCACTAGATGCTAATATAAACTTGTCATTCTTCCAAGTTTGCCTTGAAGTCTTCTGCAAAAGTGTGTTTGATCTACATCCATGTCAGTGTTGTTCCCTTCTCAATGAATAACTAAGTATCTACATATACAAGTAGATCAACTGATATCTTCTCAACTACTTCCCCAACACTTCTCTCGACAGTTTCCTTTGATCCAAATCTCTTGGATGCCATGTTAACTATAGTTGCTAGAGAGAAGCTCAACAACTACTATACCTATGGGATATAGAGGAAACTCATGGAAAGAAAATGTCAGCTAAAAGAAAAACAACTTCAAGACAAGATCAATGCTATGCAACCATCTCACAAAATAGAAGAAAATATATATCAACAACTTCAAAATTAGACTCTTTGAGGTCGTAACCTCCTTTACATTACACAAATGAATAATTATTGGATGATACAAATAACAAGACCTCCTTTCTATATATAGGAGTCTAGGGGTTCACAATATATTCAGAGCCGACATAACAATAATATTGTAAGGGAACAATAATAAAAATAGTGGGCTTCTAAGGGGCACAACAATAACAATATGGGGACTACATGGGCACAACAATACAATAAAGGGGTTGCACTAATAACAATAAGGGGCTACACTAGTAGTATAGGGACCTAACATGTTCAAAAAAAGTGTTTTCCTCAATGCTTGAGTAGTTTTTAATGCTTCTGTATAAAATTCTCATCCTCCCATGTGGAATCTTCAGTGGGTAAGTTATTCCACTTAATGAGGTACTATAAAATTGTTAGATTTCTTATTTTTGTGACTGCTCCAGGTTCCAATATAATTTTTCCTTCCTTGTCAAGTTCTAGAAATATTTCTTGAACTGTGAGCTTGTCACCTATAACATTCTTTAAGCATGACACATGGAAAAATGGGTGCACTCGTGAAGATGCAGGAAGCTCCAATTTGTATGCCATAGTACCAATATTTTGTAACACCTTGTATGGACCATAATACTTTGGTGATAATTTATTATCCTTCTTAGCTTGCTTGAGGGACATTTGTTTGTATGGTTGTATTCATATAAATACCTAGTCAACTACATCAAAAATTCTTCACTGCGATGTTGATATGTTTGTTGTTTCATTCTATTCTGTGACAAAGTGAGGTTATCCATTAAGAGTTGGAGAACTTGTTGTTGATGCTTGATGTGATCTTCCACTGCTTGAACCTTAGAATTTTCTCTTAAATATGATGTGACTGGCGGTGGATGATATCCATAAAGTTCCATAAATGGGATCACTTTTGCTGTGGTATGGAAGGAAGTGTTATACTACCATTCAACTAGGGGCAACCACTTGACCCATTGTGTTTGCTTATCAGACACAAAGCAACAAAGATCTCCTTTCAAACAATTTTTCACTATCTCAGTTTTCCCATCAGATTGGGGATTATAAAATCAATTATGAGCTAACTAAGTACCCAAACAAGAAAATAATTTTTTCTAAAAATTTCCAGTGAAAATCGGATCTCTGTCACTTACAATAATATTTGGGTTTCCATGTAGCTTTTGAATTGTTTCCATAAATACAATAGCAATTGTACTGGCTTTAAATGGACGATATAATGCACAAAAGTGTGCATACTTGGTAAGTCTATCAAAGAACACCATGATGACACTCTTTCCTTTGGACTTGGGTAAAACTATGATAAAATCCATTAAAACATCTTCCCAATGTTGACATGGAATGGATAACGATTGTAATAGTCCTAAGGTCTTAATTGTCTCAACTTTATTTTTTTGGAAAACCAAATATTTTGCCAAAAACTTTTGAATATCAAATTAAGGCCATCCAAAAAAAAACATTCTTAACCATGTGGTATGTTTTTAAAAATCCTGAGTGCCCTCCTAACGGAAAGATGTGCAATTCCATAAGAATCATTTGTTTCAGTTAGGAAATCTTGTAGAGATATAAGTGATCATTGTACCATAACGAATCATTTTTCCAGCTAAATGTATCAGATGTACCAAGACCTTGTTACAGTGTTTGAATGTGTTCCCACTCTTCTTCGTCATTCTTCCATTCATTCCTTGCTTCCTTTATCCAACTTGGTTGGATAATAGAAATCACCCAAAACAATGCTTCCACAACCTCATCCTTTCTTGAGAGTGCATCTGCAACAACATTTTTCTTCCTTTTTTTGTAGATGATTTTAAAGTCGTAACCCAACATCTTTGTGACCCATATTTACTAGTCTTCTGAAGATATTTTTTGTTCTAAAACGTATTTAAGACTATCATGATCTATTTTCACCTTGAAGTGTCTTCCCATTGGGTATGGTCGTCATTTCTTACGTGCATGTAGTATTGCCAACATTTCCTTCTCATAAATAGCTCTGTGTAAATACTTTTCTTTGATTGGATGACCTTCGAAAGTAATGGGTCTTCCTTCATGCATTAAAAAAACACCAATTCCATTTCTTGAGGCATCACATTCCATAATAAAGGTTTTTGTGAAATCTGGCATAGTTAAGACCGGTGCTTAGTACATTTCCTCTTTAAGATGTTCAAAGGCCTTCATTGATTCTAGAGTCAAAGAAAATGCATCTTTCTTCAGTAATGTTGTTAGAAGTCAACCCAAGAAATCCTCGCAGATGCTTTATGGATGGGGGGATTTCCCATTCCTTAATGGATTTAATTTTACTAGGGTCTACCTTAACAACTCGATGAGATACAATATGACCCAGATATTCCACCTCTTGTACTCCAAAGAAACATTTGGAGGCTTTTGCATATAATTGTTTCTCCTACAATATTTTGAGCACCCTGTCAACATGATCCTTCCAAGACTTACTGTAGATTAGTATATCATAAAAAAATACTAATACAAATTTTCTAAGGAAGGGTTTGAAAATGAAATTCATCAATCCTTTAAATGTAGAAGGTGCATTGGTAATGCCAAAAGGAATCACCAAAAATTCATAATGACCCTCATGAGTTCTAAATGCGGTTTTCAGAATGCTTTTAGTCTTCATTCTAATTTGATGATATCTTGAATGAAAATCCAACTTGGTGAAGTAAATTGCTTCATGTAATTCATCAATGACAGGAATAGGAAATTTATCTTTAATAGTGAGCTTGTTGAGCTCCCTATAATCTAGACACATGTACCATGATCCATCCTTCTTCTACACCAATACTACTGGAGAAGAGAAATAACTTTGACTAGCTCGAATTATAACAACCTCTAGCATTTCTGTAACCATACGTTCAATTTCACTCTTTTGGGCATATGGGTATCTATAAGGCCTAATGTTTGGAGGAACACTTACTGTAATCAAAATAATAGCATGATCATGATCATGATCACGAATAGGTGGGAGGCCTTTTAGCATGTCAAATATCTTGGAATGATTTTCCAAAATGTTTTGGAGATCTAGAGAAATCGATGATTTTGATGTGGGAATATCTAGTGAACATAATTGTAAAATTACGCCTCGTTGTTCATTCTTTAGAATATTTGTCATGATGTTATAGGTTATTATCTATCTTGGTTTCCCTGTGATACCCCTTAATTCAACTTCCTTACCTTCCCAAAACAATTTCAAGAAAAGTTCTTGAAAATTAAAAGCTATTGTACCCAAAGATTGTAGTCGTTGGACTCCTAGTACAACATCAACGCCACCCATTGGAATAGAAAGCATTGAACTATTCAATACATATTCTCCCATTGATAGCTTTATATTATCTCACTTTGCAGAGAAATTTATGGTTCCTCCATTTGCAACTATCACTTGACACTCTAGTGTTGGATATAGGAAGAAATTCAATTCTTTGGCTATCTTGCAATGAACAAAATTATTGGTACTACCCGAATCAATCAACACTATTACTTTTTTATTCTTGATATGTCCTTCTATCTTTAGGGTTTGAGGAGTGGAAATTCCTACCAATTCATTACAAGATATGGTCGGCTTCATTTCTTCTTTCTCTAGGTTTGGTTCCTGGTGTATATCCTCTTCTTCTGACATTTATTGTTCCTTTTCTTCCTCCTCTTCACAATCTATGTAAAATAATTTATTCTCAGTATGCTTATGACCTTTAGTGTATTTTCTATCATAACTATAACAAAACCCTTCTTCTCTTTCTTCTTCCAAGTTTGTGGTGTCAACCTTGTAGGTTGTAAAAGGCTAGGAGTAGAAACACTTAATCTTTATAGTTGTGAGTGGTCGGCTTCCTTGTTGCCATAATTTTTCTTTCAGTTTTTCTTTCCAAATTGAATTCCTTCTCCCATGAATCACATTCCCAAAGGTGAACCTCATGTTGGATGTTATCCTTTAAAGTCTTATGAACACATCAATCCAATGCTCCTCTAGATTATCTTTTACCCTTATATTCAATTTTTGGAATTCCTGCTTGTGCTCCACCATTGAACCCTTCTATTTGATATTTATCAATTGGCTAAAGAAGTTGTTCCTTTTTGTATCCTCATAATGTGCTATCATTTCCTCCATAAAAATTGACAAAGTGACAATTCATTACAAGATAAAAGCCATCGATACCATACAAAATGATTGGGTTCCAAATAAGCAGTTGCAATGCGTACCTTTTGTGTGTTTTGCACATTATGGAGATCTAAATATTGCTCTAGCTATAATATCAATGTTATAGGATCCTTGCCATGAAATTTCTTGATATCAATCTTTGGAACATGGTGAGTCTTTAATCGAATGTTATATTCTATGAAATCATGATTAAAATTACTTTTGTTCTCATCCCGAGTTTCCTCTACTACCTTTTCACCATTAGGAATCATTTTGTGTAGCAACTTTGCCAAACCTCCTTTCAAACCTTCCTTGTGTGTCTTCAAATCTTCAATGTTTTCTTTTAGCTTTTATTCTAAACCATCCATCTTATCTTCGATATTATCTTCCATGCCATCCATGTTAGCTATTGGACGACTTTCAAAAGCAATGGCTCTTCCTTCTTGCATTAAAACAACACCAATTCTATTTCCTGAGGCATCACATTCCACAACAAAGTTTTTTTTATAAATATGGTGTAGCTAAGAACAGTGGTTGGCACATTTCCTCTTTAAGGTGTTCAAAGGGCTTCGTTGCTTCTAGAGTCCAAGAAAATGCATCTTTCTTCAGTAATGTTGTTATAGGTGCTGTTGTTTTCCCATAATTCCTAGAAAACTTGTGATAATACCATGTCAACCCAAGAAACCCTCGCAAATGCTATATGGATGTTGGGATTTTCCATTCATTAATGGCTTTAATTTTACTAGGGTCTACCTTAACACCTTCATGAGATACAATATGACCTAGATATTTCACCTCCTGTACTCCAAAGAAACATTTGGAGGCTTTGCATATAATTGTTTCTCCTCCAATAGTTTGAGCACCCTGTCAACATGTTGAACATGATTCTTCCAAGACTTACTGTAGATTAGTATATTATCAAAAAATACTAACAAAACTTTTCTAAGGAGGGGTTTTAAATGGAATTCATAAAAACATGAAATGTAGAAGGTGCATTAGTAAGGTCAAAAGGCATCACCAAAAATTCATAATGATCCTCATGAGTTCTAAATGCAGTTTTCATAATGTCTTCAGTCTTCATTCTGATTTGATATCTTGAATGAAGATCCAAATTGGTGAAGTAAATGGCTCCATGTAATTCCTCCAATAATTCATCAATGACATGAATAGGAAATTTATCTTTAATAGTGAGCTTGTTGAGCTCCCTATAATCCAGACACATGTTCCATGATCCATCCTTCTTGTGCCGCTAGAGCAGAGAAAGGAACTTGACCATGTAGAATTATACCAGTCTCTAGCATTTTTGCAACCATAAGTTCAATTTCACTCTTTTGGGCATATGAGTATCTATAAGGCCTGATGTTTGGAGGAACACTTCATGGAATCAAATGAATAGAATGATCATGATCACGAATAGGTGGGAGACCTTTGGGAGTGTCAAATATCTTGGAATGATTGTCCAAGACGTTTTGGAGATCTAGAGAAATAGATGATTTCGATGTGGGAACCTCTAGTGAACATAATTGTGCAATTATCGCCCATTATTATTTTTTTAGAAGATTTTACATTATGTTTGAGCATATTATATTTCTTGGTTTCCCTGTGATACCCCTTAATTCAACTTCCTTACCTTCCCAAAAAGAGTTCAAGAAAAGTTATTGAAAATTAAAAGCTATCATACCCAAATATTGTAGCCATTGGACTCCTAGTACAACATCAGCACCACCCATTAGAATGGAAAGCATTGAACTATTCAATACATATTATCCCTTGGATAGCTTTATATTATGACACTTTCTAGAGAAATGTATGGCTCCTCCATTTGCAACCATCACTTGACACTCTAGTCTTGGATATAGGAATCAATTCAATTCCTTGGCTATCTTGCAATGAATAAAATTATGGGTACTACCCGAATCAATCAACACTATTACCTTTTTCTTCTTGATATGTCCTTCTATCTTGAGGATTTAAAGAGTGGTAATTCCCGCCAATGCATTACAAGATATGGTCGGATTCACTTCTTCTTTCTCTAGGTTTCATTCTTGGTGTATATCCTGTTCTTTTGACGTTTCTTGTTCCTTTTCTTCCTCCTCTTCACAATCTATGTAAAATAATTTCTTCTCGGCACACTTATGACCTTTAGTGTATTTTCTATCAAAATTTTAACAAATCCCCTTTTCCCTTTCTTCTTCCAATTTTTGTGGTGTCAAGCTTGTAGGTTGTTAAAGACTAGGAGTAGAAACACTTACATCTTTATAGTTGTGAGTGGTAGGCATCCTTGTTTCCATAATTTTTCTTTCAATTTTTGTTTCCAACCTGAATGGCTTCTCCAATGAATCAGGTTACCAAACATGAACCTCATGTTGGATGTTATCCTTTAAAGTCCCTATTAACACATCAATCCTATGCTCCACTCGAATATCGTTTACCCTTATATTCAATTTTTGAAATTCCTCAATGTGCTCCACCATTGAACCCTTTTGTTTGATATTTATCAATTGGCTAAAGAAGGTGTTTCTTGTTGTATCCTCATAATGTGTTATCATTTCCTCATTAAAAATTGAGCAAGTGACAATTTGTTTATGAGATAAAATCCATCGATAACATACAAATTGATTGGGTTCTAAATGTAAAGTTACAGTGAGTACCTTTTGTGTGTTTTGCACATTATGGAGATCAAAATATTGTTACATTTGTAGTATCCATGTTATGGGTATCTTGCCATCAAACTTCCTCATATCAATATTTGGAACATGGTGAGTCTTTAATCAAATGTTATATTCTATGAAATCATGATTAGAATTATTTTGTTCTCATCCTGAGTTTCCTCTACTGCCTTTTCACAATTAGGAATCATTTCGTGTAGCAACTTTTCCAAACCTCCTTTCAAACCTTTCTTGTCTTTCTTCAAATCTTCAATGTTTTCTTTCAGTCTTGCTTATAAACCATCCACCTTAGCTTCCATAGTATCTCCTATTCCATCCATCTTAGCTTCTATGCTATCCATATTAGCTTTTGTTAATTTTTGTGAGAGTGAAATTTGTTGCACTTGGTCTCGTAATTTTGATATATCATGTTGCATTTCTTCCTTCATGAGTCACAGTAGATCTTTCAGGTTTCTTACTAGGTGTTTCCATTTTCTTTCTTCGAGCCATCAATTAATGATAACTATGCTTGACTATTCCATTTGAATCACTTAAAACTATTTTTTCAAACCAAAATTATGCAAACTTTTAAAAAAAAATAGACACCCTTTTTCTCTTTGTAGGAGCTCGATATTGAATTTGTTGGATCTCTGTAATTTCAGATCTCTAAGGTCCAAAATTTAATATTGCAATAGCCCTTTGAGTCCTCTTTCGAACCCCACCAATATTATCAATATTGGATTCTTCAATAAACAGTTATGCCAAATCTCCCACGATGACTTGATTATATACTAGTTCAGTAGAGAACAATTGTAAGACCTTCCACGTGCCACTATTTCGACCTTCAAACCTGAAAATGATACAAAGAAAACTAAGGTTTGTCCTCTTTCTGTAACTTCTTATGGAATTTCAATCCAATGATCAGAGAGAAACTTATGATGATTTTCCCAAGGTCACATGTTTGGTATGTAATGCGGGATCTTGCAAACACCCTAACTTCCTTGGATCATATCTTTGAAAATGTAGTAAGAAAAGATAAGAAATTATTAATCGAGGTTCATCAATATTTTTTCTCAAATGAATTTTTCTTTTAGTGTTTGAAACTTCGTAGAAAAAAAGTTATAGAGAAAATTCCACGATGACCTGTTTGGAGCAGCAAAACCCTAGAATCCAAAGCTCTGATATGAAATGTTATGCAACCAGCTCACAAAATAGAAGAAAATATAGATTAATGACTTCAAAATAAGCCTCTTCGAGGGGGAAAACTCATTTACATTACAAAAATGAATAATTCTTGGATGATAAAAATGACAAGACATCCTTTCTATATATAGGAGTCTAAGGGGTCACAATATAATCAGAGCCGACATAACAATAATATTCTAAGGGCACAAAAATAAAAATAATGGGCTTCTAAGGGGCACAATAATAACAATATGTGGACTACATGGGCACAAAAATACAATAAGGGGGTTTCACTAATAACAATAAGGGCTACACTAGTAGTATAGGTACCTAACAATCAAGCAGCAAATCGGGCTCATGATGCAAAGGATTGCACAATTTTGACTGACAGAGGTGACTGACTACTTGTGGGAGCTGCACATTGCATAGTCCCAATAGTCAGTGCGGGAGCTTGGTCACTCAAGCTTCCAATGCAAATATTAGTCTTGGTCAGGGCCTGGGAGAGACTGTGCGTTGCACAGTCTCAGTGGCCAAGATGGGAGACTGGCTCCTGGAATTGTGTAGTGCATATTTCGAGCAAGCCCAAGTTAAGCTATACATAATTCCAGAAGCTAAGCGAGAGGATTGAGTCTCTAGATTGTGCAGAGATAGTTGTGCACAGTGAGATCTGGGAAAGGCAACTCAGATCTTCCCAAGGGGAGTGTGAAAAACAAGCAGATATGAAAGATGGTACGATGTTGTGTGCAGATTTGACTAAGTGTTCATGCATGCATGTGAAACAAGTGTAGGAATTGATTAAACTGAAGAAAGATGAATCATGTGAGGAGAGTCACCACAATGACAGTCGTTGGTGCAAAAACGGGAAAAGTCATGTGTGAAAAGTCATGCAACACTTGGGAAAGAAAATCTATAACTTGAAACAACACTTCTACAAGCTAAATGTAGTTAAAAAGCTAGCATTCATTCCAAGAAATAAGTGAAAAAACAACCACACAAGATAAACAACCAAAAGCGATAGAAAAAACGACAAAAGACGAGAAAAGAGAAACTTACCCAGAAA
Organism: Pinus taeda; assembly: GCA_000404065.3. NCBI lineage: Eukaryota > Viridiplantae > Streptophyta > Pinopsida > Pinales > Pinaceae > Pinus > Pinus taeda. The sequence goes on along the minus strand of APFE030517717.1, from coordinate 114,296 downwards.
AGTGATCACGCTCACATCGAAGGCTCCTTGATCACCTCAATAATGCTAGAACTCATATATTGAGTGTGAAAATGATTTCTAGCAGCATTGATTAAATAGATTTGATCAAGTTAGGGTTTATGATGTGCATGCGTAAAATCAAGGGAAAAAAGGCACTTGGCGACAATTTCTAAAAATAACACAAGTTCCTCCGTCGGGTTACTAAAAATAAATCCTATTTTTTAGGGATGTTTTTTTTTTTTTTTTTGGAAAACTGCCAGGCATTTCCCAAAAAGATTGCATAGTTCTAGGAATGACTCTATAACTCTCTAGGTCATGCAATGCGTAGTTTCTGAGCATAGTGAGGTCTACATAGTTTTTGGGCTCAGTGCTGGGATTCTCCTCCATGACTGAGAATTTCTAGAGCTCAAGTCTCACTGGTAGCCAGGACTGTACAATTCCCAATAGCAGGGTTAGTTACCCTCAAGAATTGCACACTTTTCTAAGGTAAGCCTAGAACTGTTAAGGGACCAAGTCAAGCGATCGACTTGTGGGTTAGAAAATAAACTAAGTGAGAAAATACAATCCAAAGATGAAAAGTATAAGTCTCAATCGAAGCATGGATACCTGGATGAGAGCAAGATGAACTATTGTGGTTTAGATGGAAGGCTCCAAAATTGAAGCATAGGAAAAATTTTAGAGGGTGGCTCTAGTCGCCACAACATTCACGACACACTGGTAGAAATTTGACTCTTTGTATGGACCTTTTCTCATGCAAATTTAGTCTAACTCTTCCAAATGTATTGTCCAATTATTCAATTATCATGGCTTCTTCACTTAGCTTGAGTTAAAGATGCAACCCTTAACATTCTCTTTATCGACAACACACATACAAATCCAAGTCAAACTGAGTTGTTTCGATTGGGGATGAGGGGTATATAGATGCATAAGGAAATAGACTGTCAAAGTTTTAGTTTCATCTCTGATGTTGTTATGTTGCCAACAAGCCTGAACAGTACCCCAACGGAGTTAGTTCAAGAACACAAGCATTGCTCCATTGCCAGTGAGCCTAGATAGTACCACGACATAGTTACTTGCTTCACCTATCTTCATAAAAAGAATTTCTCTTCTTTCTCTCTTTATTTTTTTCATTTTTCATTTTCATTTTCAAAGAATTATGCATAGGCATTTATTTATTTCATGAGGCAGAAGAGGGATCCTGACTTATTGAGAGCAGAAGAGTTTTTCCCTTCAGATAAGGATATTTATATGTACTTCTTACATAGTTGTTAAGGTTTCCCCCCTCTCCTTACTCTACCTGACTGAGTTGACAAGGGTTAGCTAGAAATAGAAAAAATATTAGAGTAGGTGGTACTAGTTAAGAGTGCAAGCATAGTGATTTCCCCATGAATCTCCCCAAAAGGGAAACATTTTCCATCGAGGTATCATCGAATAGAAAAAAATGCAAGATTCACATAAAGAGAGGGGATAGAAAAATAACCAATTATTGATAGTTGCATATGTTCCTCTTGGATTTCAGCATGCTTTTATAAGAAGCCAAACACGGTTTCATGTGAAAAATAACCTACAGGTGCAAAAGAAAACAAACAAATAAGGAACAAAGAAACAAACAAGAAAATAAAAACTACTCCTACTCCTAACCTAAGAAGAACATGGTCCAACTCACGTGAAGTGATGCTTCCAATATAGTCGTCAACGCATTAGTTGGCCCATGAAGGTAAGAGCATGGTCGACAAGAAAGATATGCAAGAAAACCAACATACAAGAAATATAAAACAATGCAAATCAATACATTCTAAGCTTGAATTCATCTGCAACAAAGCAAAAATGGAGAGAACATGAAAGGAATTATGTAGAATATCATGGTGTCCTAACACATTTTGAGTGGAATAGAAGCATGTACACACCTTCAAACTAATGAGCAAACATAAAGAAAGAAAACTTTTGTTTTGCAACAATGCTTGCTACGTATGGCTCCTCCAATGCTTGAGCAATACAATCATATTATTGCATTGGAGGATGTGAAAATGGAAAGATATATTGATTTTCAACGTGAACAATAGAGTGATGAGGAGTCTGGAAAGATTCAACATATTTTTTATTTGAATTGGAATTGACCTCAAGGATATGAGAATCTAACATAACCATCAACTCGGGCTGAAGTGCCTCGAGAACTTGAGGAGTTTCCAATTCATGAGAAGATGGGCCATCAAATACCAGTGCCTTATAAAGATCAATAGTAGACTAATCATAATTGTGATCGAATGAATGAATGAAAAGATCATGACAACCATGATAAAAAGGTTCAGTATGATGGACAGAGGCATCCTCATGATTTGACGAATCATAAAGAGGGGATGATGAAAAATGAAAAATTTCACCCTCTATTTTTTCATAAAGTTAAGATGAGATATTGGGAGGATTAGGGAAGATAGGTTTGTCCTCTCCACGTTGAAATAAAATTTTTTCCTTCAATGCGTTCTGCAAATGATCAGAAATACAAACATTCGGAAATGAATTTTCACAATATGAAACAGAATTGACAGAATCATGTAAGATGTCTGGATAACGCAAACGAGGTGTGGATAGAAGGAGATCATCTTCACTGTAGATTTTTGTTCAGATTCCCACACATACTCATAAAAAATGATATCGCAAGCTAGATGTTCAACACCAACTTCATGCAAAACTTGATCCTCATAAACATCACATGTTATATCCGGGACAAATGAACACAACAAACCCAAAAAATGTGTCAAAGGTACCAACGAACAGAGGATGAGGAGATAACACTTCATGGAAACCATCGAAGTTACAGTCCAAATATGCGTAGAAATTCTAAGCATGTGGGGTAGGAGGAGATGGTGATAAATCAACGGGTGGATTCTCAACTTCTCCCACTTAGACCTTTGGAGCTAGAGTTATTTGATGGGAAGGGGATGGAGGGTCACTTGGAATAACAACCTTGCTCATCTCGGATTTATAAGTTCTAACATCAAGGTATGTTGGGAGGAGTTTGAAATACTCTATCTCATGTGGATTTTAATTCACATGAACAAGATACTGAAATGTTTCATACAAGTATTCCCAGTGAATTTCATCTTTAGGATATTCAAAACAATAGTGAATAAAATGATCATGAAAATCTTGAAGAGATTCATGAGGTGATTTTTTCAATTTAAAAAATTTTCTATTAAGGTCTTTACAGTCATAAAGAACAGAAGCATGACATGATTTGCTAAAAAACTGGTTAAAAGAGTGTATACAGGCCGCGGGCAATGTGTGACACCATTTTTTTGCATGCCCTTCGAACGTGAGAGTGAACAACCCACAAGAAATATCGTAAGACGTGACATCATGCTTGTCACAGAAACCAACAAAATCAAGTGTGTGCTTCAGCAAGGTTATTCCACCCTTGCCATTAAACTTAAATTTGGACAAGTGATCTAAAATTATTTCCAACACTTCAAAATGTGTAGAGTTAGAAAAAGAGTCGAGGTTTTGATTTGGACAAAAGTCATGGAATATGTGCAGAAATTCAAAACACATTTCAAGGGCTCATCTTACATCTGGCCCTCCTTTTAGTGCAAGAAATTTTGACGGTGCTAGACCTGCCAACATTCACGGGATCACCCTGATATGAAGTCCAAACTATACCTTACATTGTTTGGAGTAGGATTCCTAGCAGTGGGTGGTAGTGTAATGACTTGAACGAAGTAGTGCACAGAGGGAAGTATGATAACTTTGGGTGAGAGAAAGTGTGTGACCCTATGGAGAGTCAAGTGTGATGCATAAATGTTTTAACACATAGAAGGGAAAAGGGAGCATGCCCCTTAAAAGCCATAATAGTATGCATCTTGAAAGGAACACATGAGTGAAATGACATCACAAGCTAAAATGAAGAATAGTACACAAGTTAAAGTGACGAGTTAATCAAACAACACACATTCAACAAAATTTGTACAAATGCCTACAAAGTAGTTCATAAGAATATGCTTAATTTAAATAACACACATTACCAATACAACAAGAATAGTCTTAATATATTAGCAACATATGCATGAAAGTCTGTTGGCTTTTATGTTATTATTGTAGTGAAAGTTCCATCTATACATACACCATTGATGACCATTAGCCCCGATAGTGGAACATTACAGTTAAGAACACCTGATACTCCAAAGAAGTATAATTTCTCTATGCTATGGAGAAGCCAAGGCTCTTCACAATGCTCCCAAGCCTTTTCTAAGCCTAAGCCTAGCCAAAATATTGGCTCCCAAAAGCCACTTCTATGTGTTATGAGGTTCAATTGATAACAAAAGGTAGGGTGACCCTTGAAATTCCCCTTTCTGACTCTTTGAATTCCCTCGTGACTCCTCAAATTCTTCACTAAATGACACATTACATTACATAATGACTTTTCATATTCCAATATTAATACTTGGAATTTCAGTTACAACATATTTAAAATAATATTACATTTTACACATGTACCCATATAAGACAAAAGAGGCTCAAGATAGCCTAACAACACAAAACATTATGATTTTGAAGTTTTGGGGAAGTCTAACTCAGCAACCTTCACTTGGTGTTTCTCAATCACATATTGGTGCTAAGCTTGGTACTGTGTGATGGTGTCCCCAAACTATTTGATGGTGTCTTTCTAGAACTAGACTCTTGCCTTCATGGAATCCAATGATCCAGGTGGATATTGGTGGCCACATGCCAATTCCACTTGGATCCCCACCATTTTTTCTTTCAATTTTTTAGTTTCCTTATTTGTAGCACAATTTACTATTTTTGACAGTTTTTTGGGTCCTAAACTTCCGAAGCCGTTTTGAGGCCCTAAATGACGTTTTTGGGAAAACTGCGAGAAACATGGGGGTATTGACCAATGTTTCTCATTCCAAAGTTGTATTCATCGAATAAATATTTCTAGTGAGATATTGTGAGCCTCAAATGGAGATAATTTGCTAAGGTTACGACCCTGACAAGTTAATGTACCAATTTACCCAAAACAGGGCCCATAGTTTGGCGCTTCATCTCCTAGGGTTAAGGTTTTGGATGTTTAGGGTTTTCCATTATTTCTCAACAATAAATAGGCCTTCGAGCCTCATTTTAAGACTGTTCAGAGGCATGTAGCCGCCACATCTCTCCTCAGAGATAAGCTACCATCGCTCGAGCTAGTTTATTACCATTTCTGTTTTTAAGCATATTTTAGTATTTTACATTAATGAAATGAAGTATTATTTCTATTGTATCTTTGTATTTATGGTTATCTCTGTAATTTTTTGTGTTCCTATTTAAATTTAGATCAATGGTATCAAAGCGGTCTACTCTTTCTCTGTTTTTCTTTGCATGTCCCCAACGAGCTTGGGATATAAGGAGCTAAGGCTTGAACTAGTCGAACCTTTGCAAGACCAGCCTTGCAAATCTTGACGGCCTCCCATGAAGGATGAAAAGAAAGATGACAGGGTAGGAGATCCTATCAAAATCTTCATCGAAGAGGCCCTCAAGCAACAAAGTAATGGGATGATGGACAACTTTGCCCATATCCTTTAGTGGCTACCTAAGGTCGACACTACTTCTAGCAGCTACTCTCGAAGCACTACACCATTTAAGGTACAATTTAACTTTTACATTCCCATATTTGAGGGTCAGATAGATGTAAAAATTGTATATAAATGCTTAAATATGCTAGAAGGGTATTTTTCTATTCATGTTTTTTTCGGTTGGGAAAATATTACTTTCTCTCTTCTCAAAGCTACCCCCCACGTCAAGGACTGGTGGGAAGCCTACTGCAAGTAGAAGGATGAAAATAACCTCACTGTTTTCAGTCGTACCCACTTGGAATTCATTTTGGAATACCATCAAGGAGCAGTACTACCATGTCAGAAGCTATAATGACAAATACATAAAGTGGACCATGTTGCGGCAGGGAAGGGAGTAGGACATGCCAAAGTTTACCAATATTTTTCATACCCTTCGTACAAAGTTGGGTATCAAGGATTCTGAGCTGCATTTGGTACTCAAATACCGTAGTTTCCTACATAGGTACATCCAAGATGAGATGGAGTTCTGTTGAAGCCCCAAAAATCGGGTCCACAACAAGGGGGATACCCACCCGGTCTGGACCTTGGTTGGCAGCTCCTTATCCGTTTGGTATAGCGGTTCCGACTGGGGATAATGGGACCAGTTTCCCAATCTAAGGGTGTGTGTGTGTGTGTAGAGTTGAATGATGCTGATCTAAGAGTAATTAAAACTAATTTAATTCAGATTCTTAAACTAACTCTATGCTATTGTAATCTAATGATAAACAACACATCTAATCTACGCTAACCCGGGGTGTATTTTTTCTATTATGTGATCTAAAGAGATTTCAAACAATAACTGGTAATAAAGATCATTCAGCTATCATAAGAATAGAAATCAATTAAGATAAACCACTTTGCATAAGAAGTTAGGTAAAACAGTTGTGAACAACATATCGCATAATAAGTTATTCATATATCAAACATAAATAAATGACTCCACCGTACAGAAGTGCCAAATGGTAACTCATACATTCATGCAATAACATATAAACAACTGAAAACTATAAATCACTTTAAGAATATAAGCAGAAATGGCCAAGAGATAAAAGTACCATTTATGACTAATCCTACTCATAAACTTCAAGCAAAAAAACGATTTATCTCTACTTGTTCTAACATCTACTAAGAGTACAAAAGTGCAACATCAGTAGCAGACATCAAATGCAAACATTAATAAATCTCGATCCATCCATTCATCAAAACCTCCTTTCAGGGTGCAGAAGTGCATGTTCCGAGGACAAGTTTTTGACAAATTTCTAGACCCTTCTCTAAATGCCTGAGAAGGGTTTAAATACTACTAGCTAATTAACTTAATTACATAAATTTAGGATACGGTTTTTAAATGACCGCCCTTCTGATAAAGCAAAACTATTTCTAAAAATTGAATCTAATTTTGAACCATTTCTATATTTGCTCCTTAGTATTGCAAGCATGCAACATTCGCCTGGGAAGAGTCGGCTGGTCGCCTTCTGCTTTCGTTTGAGCTATGAAAATAGAAATAACAAGCGCTGGCACCACTTTGTGGTAAACTAGAAGATATTTTCGAGAATCGTCCTCTAGCTGGGTGTATTCACTGCGTGTATACTTGGTAATGACTCATATTTCTCTCAAACTGATTCTGCTTTTGCTATTTCGGTTTCAGGCCTTGTGAATGACTGAACAAGTTAGGGACTTTACTCTCTGAATAATTTTCTGCATCGAAAACTGCCTCCGTCCTTTGTTCCGGGCTTTTCTAGTGCGTAAGCTTCAGGGTTTTTTGTAAACATATTGCTTTTGTGCGCCTTTGACTCTGAGCTTTAGATGGCCTATTGACATCAGCATCTATTGAGTGATACTCTGGAATCTGTGGTCTTGTCGCATGCGACATCTGTTTCTGAAGGGATCTCTTCTCTGTTCTCCGAGTATTGATGCTTTCCCCTTTTCCTTAGATGTTTCCTGCACATTGCTTCATGTTATTTCCTGTCTTACAGTTTACGCAAAGGAAAAGAGTAATGATAATAAATATTGACATGAAAGCTTTAAGCTCTTATGAATGCATAATCATGACACCCATAGCGAACTGACTCTTCGAAAAACACAAGATTGTCCTTCCTGAATACTTTGGTGTACAATCATTAATTTCTTTTAAGGCGCGCGCCCAATTTTGGTTAACGGACAGCTTTCCTTGAATATTGCGCCGAGGAAAATTCGCGATGGGTGATTTCTACGACTCCATCGCAGCATCGCGGACCGTGTCGTCAAGATGTGTCATCACAGAAAATCATGATCGTGAATTTTCGCAAATCGCATTTATCGTAGATCACAGCATCGCAGATCGCGGCATCGCAGATCGCATTTAGTCATTGTGTGCTACTTACGCGATGTTGCGATATGCGACGTCGCATATCGGCCGTTGGAGATTTCTTAAGTTTTTTCATTTAAGAGTGATTCATAATGAATGCGATGTGATGAATTTCGTGCCGCTTCTTCGCAGTTTATTATGCTCATAAGAAAACGTTTCATTCTCTTTTCGCGATGCGATAAAGTTTTAAGGAGTTGAATACAAAAATTTTCATAAAATGTTTGTTTGGATTTTTTATTAAGGGTCCCCATTTGCTTGGTGTTATTGATAATATCAAATAAAGAGGGGGGTTGTTGGTGGCCACAACAGGTCGTCATGTCATAGTGTTATGGGGGTGGCTTGCCAGTGGGATGGTGCTACATTTGCAAATATCTGGCAGGGTTGGGTTGATAACAGGGAAACATTTACTTTCATATTGTTACCTTTCATCATTTCTTGGGGTATTTGACTAGCTTGTACTTGGGCTACTTTTTGGGACACCTCTTCTTTCCTGATCAGGACTGTGGCAAATTGTATGTCTACTCTAGATCATTATCCATAATCTCGTCCATTGGGTGAGCATCATATAGTTCTGGTTGAATCTCTGGATATAAATCTGTCTTGGGATTAGTTGATGGGGCTTCTTAGGAGTGGGCTCCATTAGAGGAAATTTCAGCCTAAAAATGCCCATGAAATTTCATGTAATTTCCATGCCATAATATGTAAATCAATCAAAATATTTTAAATTTAAAAAGAGGTAGATGTTTTAAATAATTTTAAATTGTTTAATTTGGGTATCCGTTAAATATTTTATATTAATTTGGGTATTTGTGAAATATTTTATTAAGAATTAGAATATTGAAAAAAATTTATAAATGTAATGTAAATCTTGAAATCTTTATATTAGTGAAAAGTATAATTTAATTATGTGACCCATTTGACATTAATAACCATGCCTCAAAAAAACACCAAAAAAAGTTAAATATAAATAATAGTAGACATTAATATAAATAAAAATTATTGAATAGTTAAAAATAATTAAATATATAGTTAAATAATTAAAAAATAGTTAAATATAGTTATAGTTAAATATAAAATAGTTAACGCCCATGGGGTCTTGGATAGATAGTGATCATGTGCTATGTTAAGGCACTCCTTGACGTAAAGTCACCAGATCAATTTCCCGCACTTGATTGGGTTATATATTGGACGTGATGAAGATGTAGTCCCATCAAGCTTACAAAAAAAATATAAAATAGTTAACTAGTTAAATAAAAAATAGTTAAATAGTTAAAAAAAATGTATTCAAAAAGGAAAAAATTTGGGCGAAATTGTGGCCTCAGTACACAACTCATTTGAAAACACAAAAAAAACATAAAATATAAATATAGATAGTTATATATATATACAACTTGAGTGGGTTTAATGGTTAATAATATGTGTTTCCTCCTAAGAGGTCACATGTTCAAAACCAGGGGGGTAGAGTATGTATGCCTTCATAGACTTAGCAGTCAAATCGTTGACGCAGAGTTAGGTCCATTGTCCCACAAACAAGGGTCCCATACACCAATTTGGTGTTTTGGCTTGCTTTGTGACCTAAAAATGGATTTATATATTATACTATTATATATATATATATATATATATATATATATATATTATATTATATTATATATCCTATATCTATATATATATCTATACTATCTATATATACATATATATATATATATATATATATAATATAATATATATATATATATATATATATATATATATATATTAGTTTAGTTGTTAGTTAGTTAGTTAGTATTTTAATAAAATTATATTAACGGATTTCAATAAAAGTAAAAAATTGGAATTTAGCATATTAAAATGTTTTTATTAAATCTCATGCTAATAAATATTGTAGAATATAGAAAAAAGTAAAAGTAATATTAAAAATTGTTTACATGACATTTTTTATTAATTTATTGATTTTTCCTTAGGAGGTCACTTTTAGGTTAAAATTTTCTCTAATGAATGTCGTGTAGGTTTTGTTCTTCATCTCTCTGATCAGGTGTATTCCATGTCAGTCTGGGCATTGGGTGGGGCCCAAATAACTGGGTCGAACTTCTAGCATGCAAATCCATGATTTCATATGCACTAGAAAAAGGTTGTGACCCTCTTCAAATTTTTCACTATTTGTGGTCAATTGGGTTAATGTTACTCAATCTTGCCATATTGTTTCTCTTTTGTTGAAAATAGCAACAAGAAATGCTAACAATAGAAATGTTAAAAATAGCATTGCTATAGATAGCATTTCAGGATATATTCCAATTTTAATTTGTCCTTGAATTAAAATTGAGAATTAAAATTCAAATTTAGTCTCACCAATTGTTTGAAAAATAATTAATTAATTCATCTTGAGTTAATTAGTTGAAGAAATGCAAACATGAAGTCTTTGTGAAGACATGCAAGAGTTATCCCTTTGATTGAGGAAGTTATCCCTTAATTAAGGAGATAAGGATGAGTTGTATTTGAGTTGTAATTAGTTAGCTCAGTTAACTGAGTTAAGTCCAGTTAAATTAGTTCCAAATAATTTGTGGAACTAATTGTGAGTTCATTCAATTAATGCATGCATGCATGCAACTAGTGTTCTCCAGATAACTGAATATTCTCTCATAAATAACTCATGCATGTCAGTTCAGACAAAGACCCAATTGAGATTAAAGGCAGGGACAATGTACTATCAGTTGCTAGAATATTCCTATGAGAATATCTCTTGCATGAAGAAGGAATTCATTCCTTGAGGATTGCACAGTTACTATAGATGTTAGAGCAGTGTGTGAGGTGAGAATCACACAAGTGGCAGCTAGAGGACCCAGGAGAAACTGCACAAGGAAATAGGAGGCTTGGAGGATAGAGGAGCAGACATATGTGTTGTTTATTCTGTCTATGAGCAGCAGTGAGGGATTGTACTGAGAGCTGGATAGCTTGAGAGCTAAATCTTTATGTAATCCTGAGATATTTCCACTTGTATGATAATACAGATAGCAGGGTTTTTAGTCGAGGCTTTCCCCAGAGTATTCTTCTGTGTTTCATGTGTGATTGAATCTTCTTCTCTGTTATATGTGTTATGTTTGATCTTGCTCAAAATCGATTAAGCTTCTGCAATTTTGATTGTAGAAGTAGATTAAGTAATTTGCTTTAGTACATTGCATAATTAGTTTAATCTATAGCGAGAATTTCTACATGGTATCAAAGCAAAGGTGATCAAAGCAGAGAACAGTATACAAAGAAGGGAGAAGTTTGAAGTTTGAAGTTCTTGATTGTAGGTAAAACAAAATTGATTTTTTATCACATCTCAAAGTTCACCAATGGCGTTCAATGGCTTGAGACTCGAGTATGCCCTAGATGGCAGCTTCAATTACATAGCATGGAAGGATCGCATGGAAGTGGTATTAGAGGACAATGGTTTGAAGGACTTCATTGATCAAGAAGTCCCCAAGCCAACAGCAGCTAATGCCCAAGAATTGGTGGAATGGAAGAAATGTGTGGTGAGAGCGAGGAGGATTCTTCTAAAGGGAGTTCTAGACCATAATGTCTCGAGTCTCCATGGGAAGGAGACTCTGTTTTCAATGTGGAAGAAATTGAAGGACCTATATCACAATAGTAGTGACTAGAGGAAGTGGGCACTTAAGGACAAGCTTCAGAAAATCAAGTGTGAAAAGGGCGACATGATCTCTACATATCTGAAAAAGCTCACCACTTGTAGAGATGAGCTTGGAAGTGTAGGAATCACGACAGCTGATGATGATATGGTGAGTCCTGCTCTCCTCGGTCTTCCTAAGAGCTGGCATAGCTACCAAGACTCGGTGAATGGAAGAGAGAAACTGCCAGAATGGGAATGACAGTGGTTGGATCTAATGCAGGAGGAGATTAGGAGAAGCACCAGAGATGGTTCTTCATCTAAGCATGGTGATGAAGAAAATCTAGCCTTAGTGAGTAAGGCGAGGTAAGGGAAAGGGAAGGCTTCCCATCCCAAATCAAGTTCTTCCCATGGAGGGAAGAAGATTGACAAATCTAAAGTGAGATGATTTAATTGTCATGAGGTGGGCCATTATGCAACTAATTTTCCATTGAAGAAATCCAAAAAGGGATCCTCGAAAGGATCAGATGGTGAGGCACTGGCCTCACAGTTCGAATTGGATTTCACCCTCATCGTATGCATGGTTTCATTGATGGTGGGTTGTGTTTGGTACCTGGACAGTGGAGCCTCATTCCACATGACCAATGATAAGATTTTATTCAGTACCTTGGAGGAGAAAGACCTCCAGATGCACATAGAGATGGGCGATGATGGAAAGTACCGTGTTTCAGGTGAAGGTACAATTGTGTTCCAGAGGGAGCATGGAGTTCCTCTCACCTTGACTAATGTAAAGTATACTCCTAGACTAACGAAAAAATTGGTATTGGTCGCAATGTTGGAAGATAAAGGCTATGATGTAGTCTTCAGTAAAGGAAAGGCATTCCTGAGACACATAGCCACGGGTCAGACCAAGAGGATTGGGATTCGAGTGAAGAATCTCTACAAGCTAGAGGTAGATGACTATGTTGCATTGAGTTCTAAAGCATAATTGGTGCAAAGCGAAGAAATTGGCAAGTTATCACATAGAAGGTTGGGCCACTTGCATCATGGGGCCTTGAAGATAATGCAACAGATTTCTAATGGACTTCCCAAAGGTAAACTTGAGCAAGTGGACACATGCAAAGGTTGTACCTTAGGTAAGTATGCAAAAATCTTCCTTTCATGATCAAGACAGTCGAGATGCAGCAATCTTGGAGTGAGCTCATACAGATGTGTGTGGACCATTCTCAACAGCCTCCACTGCTAAACAAAGGTACTATGTGATTTTCATTGATGATTTTTCTCATAGATGTTGGATCTATTTCATGCAGAAGAAGGATCAAACCTTCTCAAGTTTTTGTGAGTTCAAAGCCTTGGTTGAGAAAGAATCGGGAAATAAGATCAGGGCCTTGCGAAGCAACAATGGTGGAGAGTATGTCTCTCAAGAGTTTAAGGACTTCTATGCTGCAAAAGGAATTAAACGGGAGTTGACGGCACCCCATAACCCACAACAAAATGGGGTGGTTGAGAGGAAGAACATAACAATTGTGGGATCATCTCGGGTGATGCTGCATGACCAAGGCCTACCACTTCATTTGTGGGTTGAGGCATGCAACACAACCGTTTACTTGCAGAATAGAAGCCTGCATCGCATACTTGGGATGAAGACACCAGAGGAAGCTTTCTCTAGAAAGAGACTAGATGTGGATCACTTCAGGATCTTTGGCTCATCAGTTTATTGGTATGTGACCAAGGATGCCTGGAAGAAGCTAGAGCCGACAGCAGAGTTGGGGATACTTGTGGGGTACATTGATACTCCCCATAAATATTGGGTGTATTTTCCTACCAGTCAGAGGACAATGGTTCACAGAGATCTTAAGTTCGATGAGTTGAAGGCCATGTGAGTTTCCCTTGGGAGGGAGCTCAAGATGCAGGCAGAGGAGGAACTTTTGGTTCCTAAGGAGGAGGAGCCTCAGACTGATGCATAGCAGCCGCATGCAAAGGTTTCAAGAGTGGAGACATCCACTCATGCAGAGTCTTCCAAAGATGGGCAGAAGCGCACGAGAGAAGCTGAAATATTGTTGTCGGATGTGAGAGAGAATGTGAGAAAACCATCTTCTCAGCACAGACAGACGAGGTCACCTGAGCGGTACACTGGTTACATGGCCCTTATTGGGAATGTGTAGAGACCGAACCATCTTCCTTTGAGGAAGCAGTGCAACAGCCAGTTTGGGTTGATGCTATGGTGGAGGAATATGACTCCATAGTTCAGAACAGTGTTTGGGATGTGGTTCCAAGACCAGAGAACAAGTCAGTTGTGAGTTCCAGTTGGATTTACAAGGTAAAGCATGCTGCTAATGGTAGTGTGGAGAAACATAAGGCAAGGTTTGTTGCTGGTGGTTTCTCACAAGTCGAGGGGATCGACTATGATGATACTTTTGCTCCTGTAGCAAGGTACTCATCTATCAAATCAATGTTGGCACTATCAACACAAATGGGTTGGAAGATCCATCAGATGGATGTGAAGACTGCATTCCTCAATGGCAAGATTGAGGAAGAGGTGTACATAGAGTAGCCAGAAGGATTTGGGAGCTTCGATCGTGAGTTGCATGTGTGCCAACTCAAGAGAGCTTTGTACGGGCTGAAGCAATCACCTTGTGCTTGGTACACCAGGATCGAAAACTACCTCACCAAGTTGGGCTTCAAAAAGAGTGAAGCGGATGCAAACTTGTACCACATCATGGTGGAAGGTAAGCAATTGATCATTGTTCTTTATGTTGATGATCTGATATTGACAGGTGATGATCAGTTGATAATGCCTTTCAAGGAGGACCTTGCAAGAGAGTTTGAGATGAAAGACATGGGTCTCATGCACTACTTTCTAGGCATGGAAGTGTGGCAGAAGGATGGGGAAGTGTTTGTGTCTCAAGGAAAGTATGCCAATGAGATACTCAAGAGATTCCACATGGAGAAGTGCAAGCCCATGCAAACTCCTCTAGCAGGTAACTGGAGGAAGGAGGATGGTACTTCAGGTGAGGTAGTAGAGGCTACTATGTATCGGAAACTTGTGGGTTCATTGATCTATTTATGTTGATGATCTGATATTGACATGTAATGATCAGTCGATCATGTCTTGCTAGGAGTACCTTGCAATAGAGTTCGAGATGAAAGACATGGGTCTCATGCACTACTTTCTAGGCATGGAAGTGTGGCAGAAGGATGGGGAAGTGTTTGTGTCTCAAGGCAAGTATGCCAATTAGATACTCAGGAGATTCCACATGGAGAAGTGCAAGCCCATGCAGACTCCTCTAGCAGGTAACTGGAGGAAGGAGGATGCTACTTCAGCTAAGGTAGTAGAGGCTACTGTGTATCAGCAACTTGTGGGTTCATTGATGTATTTAGTGAACACATGACCAGATTTGTGCTTTGCGGTGAACCAAATGAGTCAAGCTATGGTTCAGCCTACCAAGCTATTTTGGAAGGTAGCGAAGCATGTTTTAAGATACCTCAGAGGCACATCTCAGTTTGGATTATGGTATAGACGGTTAGAGGGAGTGAAGCTACAGGGCTTCACAGATGCAGATTGGGCAGGGAGTCCATCATATCAGAAGATCACATCAGGAGGAATTTTCAACCTTGGTTCAGCTGTATTTTCTTGGTACAGTAGGAAAGAGAGGTCAGTTGCACTTAGCTCAACAGAGGTTGAATACATGGTTGCAAGTCAGGTAACATGTGGGGCCATTTGGATGTGGAAAATTCTAGTTGGTTTGTTTGATTAGAGGATGGATCCAACTATGATCTATTGTGATGATAAGAGTTGTATCAAACTCTCTAAGAATCTAGTATTTCATGGTAGGTCCAAGCATATTGACATTCGGTATCATCACCTCAGAGACTATGTGGTGAGGAGGATCATGTTGTTGCAGTATATTTCGACCGAGGAGCAAGATGATGACATTTTGACTAAGGCATTGTCAAAGTGTAAATTCGAGTTCTACAGAGACAGGATCGCGGTGGCAGATGATGCCTTTCTTGTTGAGAGGAAGTGTTGAAAATAGCAACAAGAAATGCTAAAAATAGCATTACTATAGATAGCATTTCAGGATATATTCCAATTTTAATTTGTCCTTGAATTAAAATTTGAATTTAGTCTCATCCACTGTTTGAAAAATAATTAATTAATTCATCTTGAGTTAATTAGTTGAAGAAATTCAAACATGAAGTCTTTGTGAAGACATACAATAGTTATCCCTTTGATTGAGGAAGTTATCCCTTAATTAAGGAGATAAGGATGAGTTGTATTTGAGTTGTAATTAGTTAGCTCATTAACTAAGTTAAGTCCAGTTAAATTAGTTCCAAACAGTTTTTGGAACTAATTGTGAGTTCATTCAGTTAATGCATGCAACTAGTGTTCTCCAGATAACTTCATATGCTCTCATAAAAGACTCATGCATGTCAGTTCAAAAAAAGACCTAGTTGAGATTAAAGGCAAGGACATTGTATTATCAGTTGCTAGAATATTCCTATGAGAATATTTCTTGCATGCAGAAGGAATTCATTCCTTGAAGATTGTGCAGTTACTACAGAGATCAAAGCAGTGTGTGAGGTGAGAATCACACAGGTGGCAGCTGGAGGACCCAGGAGAAACTACACAAGGAAATAGGAGGCTTGGAGGACAGAGGAGCAAGCATAGGTGTTGTCTATTCTGTCTATGAGCAGCAGTGAGGGATTGTACTAAGAGCTGGATAAATTGAAAGCTAAAGCTTTGTGTAATCTTGAGATATTTCCACTTGTATGATAATACAGATAGAAGGGTTTTTAGCTGAGGCTTTCCCCATAGTATTCTTTTGTGTTTCACGTGTGATTGAATCTTCTTCTCTGTTATATCTGTTCTGTTTTATCTTGCTCAAAATCAATTAAGCTTCTGCAAGTTTGATTGTAGAAGTAGATTAAGTATTTTGCTTTAGTACATTGCATAATAAATTTCATATACAATGAGAATTTCTACATCTTTCACATATTCTGTCTGATAATTTTCGACTGAAATATGCTTTTGTTTCTATGACTATAAATCATGTTTTCAGGGAACAAAATAGGGTTGTTGACAAGATTTCTAAGGAAGGATTGCTCTTGGATCGGGAATTTTGGCAAGTGATAGAATATGGTGGACCCACTCCATATCATTTGTTGCAGGAGAATCAGAACAACCTTAATCAAAATTTAAATTCAAAGCTATGAAAGGGGAAATGTGGAAAATCATTGTAAACCGGGGAAAATTCTGTTTAAACAGAGCTAAATTGATGGAATTGATAAGTCTCTAGAAGGATTGATTAAATGTAATTAAATAGAGAGATTTAGGGGTTTAATTGAGCAATTGTGGGAGAAACTCATGGATCTTAAACGAAACTCCCTTTGTAATTTCCCATGTAAGAGAGCCTATGTTGTGTGAAAAGATAGATAGAGTTTTCAATGTAGCCGTAAGGAAATTTGTGACTCGGGCCATGAGGCCCTAGCCTGTAATCAAGTTCTATTTATAATTGAAATATCCGTGTTATTATACATACAGGTGAAATCTGGATTTCGTGTGCCTTTGTATTGTTTACATATACATTCTTTACTATAGATTGATAAATTGCGTGTGCGAGTGTAAGGGACGAAGCTCCTATGAACTTTGCCTTAGGCAAAGTATGACAGAGATAAATTCTTATTGTAATACAAATTCCACCAATAAGCAAATGAGAGATTCGTCGGATTGGCTAGATCGACGGATAATATTGATGGAAGAGGAATGGCGGAGATTAAAACCACGTGTTAGCAGAAGGATGGAGCAGTCTACGAAGACAGTAAGTGGTATATCGCGTGGTCTCAAAATGGTAAACGATATTTCTAAATTTAACGCAATTAACCTTAGCGAGTGACACGTAGCATGAGAAAACTACTTTTCTCGCTTGCTCTTGACCTGATATCGATCATGCAAGAATCTGTGTGAGATTGCGCAATAGCTACTCGATTGGACAGGTCACATCGATGGTGGAGATCGCCTGAGCTAGTTGGCGAGCGAACTACGCGATATCCATTGGATCAAGCGAGATTGATCGATGGTGGAGATCAGCCGAGCAAGTTATATTGCGGTTGCGATTTTTATTTTGTTGTGAAGTCTACTGATTGAAATTCTTCTGATGTATATGTGGGCCCATAACCCACAGGTCCACGCGTGAATTATGTAAAGATGCAGTTTTGCTACGTCAAAGTGGCAGCAGAGCAGAAGAAGATTATGCATGAAAAAGAACGAGGTACAATTATGTTGTAGATTGGAAATTTTGTGGTCTTTATATTTTCGTATAAGTAGCGACAGAAGAAGGTGAGAAGATTGCAGCAGCCTAGATCCAGGAGTGCTCAAATGGTTCCAAAGAAGGGAGAACCAGAGAGATGCCAAAAGACTGAGCTCAAAGGAGAGAAGCTTGGTGAGGTATCGGGTAGCAAGGAGGAATTTTTACTATAGAGGTTTTGTTGCAGCTCACGGAAAGATCATAAAGGCCCACGGAGGATGTGGGTAAAATTGCTAAGGGATGAAGAAGGCATATGACCAGGAGGTCATAGAAAAGTTTTGTACCTTGGGAGTCTCATGCAGGAGCATCAGAACACCCTTAATGATCTAGGTAGATGTTGGTGGCCACCCACCTATCCCATTTGGACCCCCACAACTGTCTCTTTCAGTTTTTCAATTTCTGTAATTGTAGCACAATTTACTATTTTTAGCCGTTTTTTTCGGGTCCTGAACTTCCGAAGCCGTTTTGAGGCCCTAAACGATGTTTTTTGGGAAATCTGGGGGCAACATGGGTCCATGGACCGATGTTGCCCTTCCAAAAGTGGTAGTTCTCGGATAGATCTTTCTAACAAGCTATCATATGCGTCAAACGGAGATCGTATGCCAAAGTTACGACCCCGGGAAATTGATGTACCAATTTACCCAAAACGGGGCCCACAATTTGGCGTTTCATCTTCTAAGGGTCGGTTTTGGAATGTGAAGGGTTTCCATTGTTTCTCAATAATAAATAGGCCTTCGAGCCTCATTGTAACACAAGTTCGGAACAGTTCAGAGACATGTAGCCACACATCTCTTCTCAGAGATAAGCTACCATCGTCCTAGCTGGTTTATTTCCAATTCTGGTTGTAAGCATATTTCAGTATTTTCCATTAATGAAATGAAGTGTTATTTCCGCTGCATATCTTTATTTATGGTTATCGCATCTCTGTATTTATGGTTATCTCTGTAATCTATTGCGTTCCTATTTAAATCCGGATCAGTAGGAGGGGCAATTCAATCTCTTGAATATGACAAAAGCCACACTACTAGTGAGAGGGAAGAAGAAACAAAAGAAGAAAATGAAGAGGAAACAAAAGAAGAAAATGAAGAAGAAATAGAAGAGGGAAAAGAGGAAGAAAATGTGGAGGAGAATGAAGAAGAAATCAAAGAAGAGATAGATGAGAAGAGTGAGTAACTATAGGAAGAAGAGAAAGAGAAAGATAAGAATGAGAAGGAGAATGGAAAAGAGGAAACAAAAGGAAGAACATAGGCCTACAGTTCAAGGAAAATAAGGGGAAGAATCACCAAGGGTCTCTCCAGAACCCACTGAGAAAGAGGCAGTAGCTACTCTTACTTCCCTAAGGACACCTATCATGTCAAAAGGGAAGAGGCAAGGACAAACCCCGCTATACTTCAAAACAAGGAAGAGCACAAGGATTAGGCAGGGAAGACCTCAAACCCCCACAAAGCTCCTATTTTCATTGAAGACTCACCAAAGCAACAAGAAAAGGCAGCCCCTCTAGAGAAAAATCAAGGAGAAGGATCATCAGGACAAGCCTCTCTCAAATATCCCATCACTTGTGTTAGGAGACATGTAACAAGTTCAGCCTCATCAAAGGGAAAAAGTATCCTAAATGAGACATAGGTAGGCCTATAGGAAGTAGAGGCCATCCTACAGGAAACACTGTCAAGCCTATAGGATGTATAGAAAAGGAACCAAGAAGGTATCACTCCACAAGAACCAAAGGAAGAAGACCAAGAACTGAGGAAACCTAGTCCACAACCCAACCTCAGCTTCTACTACAGATTCATTGAAGGAGGTAGGGTAATCCCACAAAATTTTGTCATTACCTTATTCTTTGAGCTTAAAAGAGAGAGGGAAAGGACTCATGGGTGGATGCAAATTTCCAAGTCAAAAGGAATGGAGGATGTAGGCCACATGGAGGAAAAATTGAAAGAGATGGGTAGAGAGCTAAGTGCATAAGGCACATAGCAACAATGATGAAATCTCAATTAGAATCAAAGAATGCATGGCTAAGAGGACAATTACAAGAAAGGGAAAGCCAATTGGAAACTATGGCAAGTTTATCCTTGGAGGCAATCCAATGCAGGATGTAAACAAATTCGTATGCCTTGTATCTCAGGGAACAATGGCTACAATTCCAAATCAAGACTTTAGCAGAGAGAAGCACTATGCCCTTCCAGGACTATAGACAATTCATTGATATTTGTGATCAAAGCAACTTGGAAGATAGAGAAAAAAATTTTGAGTTTTACCTACACAACTTGGCCTTGACAGTTTTGAATGCGTGGGACCCAAATTCAAACTAGGAAACTTGTAATTTATGGCCTTAGCATCATGGATGAATCATGAGGAGGCAAGAGATACAAAGATTAAAAAGGTAATTACAAGAGAAGAGACAAAACCCCTCATGATTAGGGTTGAACAATCTAATCCAATGACTGTTATCATCACCCACAACCTCATTGCAAATGATCCTAATCTTGCACCTAGGTACCTTGTTGCACAAGAACAAGAAGTCACACACTTTGAAGACATGTTCAGATTGCTAGGAGATGACAGCATGCAAGCTTACCAAAGGAGGTGGAACACCTTGCCTCACGGCCTAAAAATCATACAATACCATTCTCCTCAGAGAATGAGAGAGGCATTAAATAGAACACCCATGTATAAGCAGGCTTTACAAAGACTCAAAGTCAATTGGATTGGCTTGAGACTCAACCCACCACTGCTTTTAGGAATGTTAGAAGGGAGAAGAGAATAAGAAGAAAGAAAGAAGTGGGAAAAAATAGAGAGGAAGGCATGATTTTATTCACAGGAAGAGGAAACTACAGTAGAAGCATGGGATATCGGGGAGGCCACCAAAGCAATGAAGGACATGGACATAGATTAAGTTACTCAAGGGATGAGCAACACTTTTAGTAGGGAGGTGATGATGAGCCTCATTATTAGGTAACTATATGGACCTTAATACACCTCTAAGATTACTAAAATCAACTCTTCTCATTATTCCTTACATGTTTTAGTTATATTTTGCTTAATGAGATGAGTAAAATTAAGATGTTATGTCTAGAGGGATAATGTGCATTGATTACATGTTTTTGGGAGAAAATCATGGCAATTTTGGCTAATTAAGGAGAAGGAACTCGAATGAGACAAGAAGGAGATATTATAGGACACAGATCTTCCTCATTAAATCCTCACTCATTCAAATATCCCTCCAATCAAATCACACTAGCTTGGAGTTGCAAGTAGCCGAGTCATGGAGATCATGGGTAGTTGAGCCAGTGGCAGCTAAGAAACAGTTCATATTGAGTTTGGAAGCCAAGCCTCCATATATTTAAGGAAGTTGTTGGAACCTCATTAGGATTTGGATTTTTTATGTAAGGGAACTAAGTATTTTCGAGTTAAAGGATTGTGGCAAAACACTGTTATGTAATTTTTGTTATGATTATGAGAATGATAATTTCCTTGATCCAGCACTCAGTTGACTCAGAGGGCTGAAGCTCTTGGGTTAGGTCCCAACCCTAGCAGTAGAGGTTCCTCTTATTATACTTGTATGCATAGGTTATTTCATAGATTAATTGTTGAATTGATTTTGGCATCATTCCATTGCCAGTAGTAGTGAATTTGATTAGTTTGCTTCCATTTGTACATAGCTTTAGCAGTAGCTTTAGAGAGAGAAAAGAATACCAAAAAGGTTGATGGTGTGTGGGTTTGGCCTCACTCCTCCCTTCAAGGACCATGGTTTGAGGAAAAACTCCTATTCAACCCCAAAAAGATAGAATTATGATTTCTTATGGAATTTGGGGTTTTCTGCTAATTAGACCATCACATTTTCAGTTTTCAAGAATAGGTTTCACTTTTTCTTTTTGATATCTCTAGCTTTGTATTAGATCTCATGGTGTTTCACAATATTCTACAAGTATTACCATGCATGAACTAGGCAACTAAATAATGGAATTTTGTTTTCTTATGTTGATTGGAAATATTTCTTGTTTGACATGATCCATGGGTAAATTCTAGTGATGTATGTATTGCAGGAGTTTCAGTAGTGCATGAATATCTCATGTCAGCAACCCCAACCTAACCTCATTCATCCATGATTGCCAACAACCACTAAGTCCATCAACCAGTTCATCATTTCCTATTAACAACTTTCCAGATTTGTTAAGCAAACCCAACCATCTCACAAACCTTGGTTTGAGCTATGAGGAAGTCCTAGCCACTCCCTTGCCATATTCCTTCCATCATTAACCTTCCTTAAGCATTATACCACCTTCTAAATCCCTTCTTGTGCTTTTGGTCGGATCCTGTAGGAATACAAGGGATCCTATAGGAACATTAGGACATCTTGTAGGACAACCTGTAGTGATTAGTTTTGAGGTTGATTTGAAGAAAATCCATCTAGAAAGTTGGGAGAAGACCCCTTTTTTCCTCCTAAGCTATCTGATCCTTCACAACTATATCTAACCCACCTGCCATACCACCACGAAGATTTAGAATTCACATTTTCACAGAAGAGGAAAAAAGAGTTATTGTGTTCATTCATATGCACAACAGTAAAGTGTTTGATTATCTTAGATTGCATGCCTAGGATAGTTAGGATTGCACACATGTTAGCTTAGAATTCTTCTGAAACAAGATCTCTTCATGAATAGTTAGATGAGTGGTGTGTTTAAAGCATTTATTTCAGTCTTTCATTACTACAGTAGAAAATATTTCAATTCTCTCAATTAGGGTAAAATTTCCCTTTCTTCATTGGTAATCAAAATTCTTCTAAATCAATAGAAGACTGGTTTGAGAAACCATAGTGGTATATCAACAGCTCAACAATGACAAAAAGTGGACCCATTTCATTTGCTTGTGTATACAACACTGTCACCTCCAAGTTTGTACGAACCGCAGGTTGATAAAGTAAAGTTGGTAGCCCTAGGAGTTGCAGCATTCTTGCTGCAATACTAGTTCTCATCAACATAGAAAACACACATTGATATAAGGAGAGTGGAGTCGTCATGAGATTAATGTTTGTTCTTTGAGACAATGAAGATGTAGAAGGTATTGGCCAAGGCATATAAACTTATCGCTACTAGCTCCATGGGGTGAAGTAATTCAAGGAATTATTAATTATTTCACCTATAAAGGTCACACTTCACTTTGTATGGTGTATCATTTCTATTTCTTGACCCATTTAGAAGAAACTAGAAAATTAACTTGCCATATTTCTTATTTAAATCCTTGGAAATATTAGCTAAATAATATCAAAAGGGAAAAAGAGACCAAATGGCACATCACACTAGCATATTCCTTTTAGATGAGGATGCATTGATGCACCAATGGAAATAAGGAAATTGGGAAGACTTTTTTGAAAGACTAGTAAGCCTAGTTATGGAGGGAAGTAACAATATTGAGAGGCACACACAAACTTCTCAGTAGTAATTGGAAGAAACAAATCAATAGAAAGAACAACAAAGAAGTTAGGGATTGAAAATAAGTCATTTCATTGATGACATGCCAATAAACTCATGTATTGTTGAAGAACCATCTTCTTCATCCATGTAGATGATGATCATGAAAAATAAGAAGTGGAGAAGGGTGAAACATAGTGGATAGAGGCCATAGAGAAGAATCCATCTAGAATTGATAAAGAGGATGTAACATGTCAAGTAATTCTTCCTTCTAATATTTTATTTGAAATTCAAAGACTAAGAGAACAAATTAAATGGCTAAGTTTAGAGAAGGATGCTTGGAAATCGATATCTTATTCTATTCCTCACCTTGAAGAATATATCCATATAGAAATTCATAAAAGGAAATTGAATTTAGAAAAAAAATTGTTTTTGAATTTTGCAGTAGTCAAGAAGAATTAATTTTGGAATTAAGAAATAATCATAAAAAATAGAAGAAAAAATTAGCAACAATATAAAAATATCATGGATAGTAAATGGATGAAACAGATGAAGAGATTAAATAGTTGAACAAAACATTAGGCAAAATTGGGGGATCGGCATTAGAATCACATACATTTAATCCATCCTCAAACATTTATGCCATGAATTTGAAAGAAAAATGGCTTTGAAAAAATGGAAAGAATTGTTACGATTTTGACCACATAAGCACTAGTGAAACTTTATGTGGCATTTATTTTTCAATTATACCTAAAAGAAGGAATTTTCTTTATGATTTGTGCTTACCCAATTACCTAATTCCAAAGAGTACTACTTGGAGACCCAATCATTTCACTAAGGACATTAATTTGAGAGCCTTTGAGTCTATGTTAGAAATAAAACAAAAAGAGTCCATCAATTAGAATTGTATAGAGAAAAGGAGTTAACTACTCCATTATGGATCAGGTGTGATATAGTTTCAATATTAACTATATTAAAAGACAATATGTAAATGATATAACATCCAAAAATCAAATTAGCTATTACTTGGGACAAAATGGAGTCATAGTTGAGTTTATAAGTTTCTATAACTTTTGAGAATAGTCAACTATTGTAACCTATCAAGCTAGATGGAATGAACTCAGTGATAAGTTAAAACTAACTGAGCCACAATATTTACCAAACTTAAATGAATATTTATATATCAATAGCTTATATTTAAACACTCTAGAGAATTAGGCCTATAGTGGATAAGCTTTAAGTTCAAAAACCCATTTATACTAGATTTGACCCTATGTTGCAAAGGAGATGGTAGTATAGATAAACAAAAATAGAAGAAGAGATGACAAATGCTTGAGATTTTAGTTAGATTTCATAAAATATGTTTGGTGTAGCATTTTCAAATTATTTCTTCAATTCTGATTCATTGCACATTTGGCATCCAATAGGATAAGTAGGGGAGTATGATGGTGTTGGGTCTCTGTTGTCACTCACTGCATTGTAGGTTCCAATGTTGTCACTCACTACATTGTGGGGTTCATTGGTCAAGGTTGCCAGAGAGTAGTGAAGTTAAAGACATCTTTTAGGCCACAAAGCTATGAGAGCTTAACCAAACCCTCTCCATTTCCAAGTGCTCATAAAAATATTTCCAACAATATATAGAAGTCTGAAAATGGACTTCCGGATCAAAAGTTAGAGCCTATTGAAGATTGCCTTGGAAAGCTCCAGAAACCCAAAAAGTGGCTAAGTGTGGAGATGAAGCACAATCAAGGTCCCAAGTAAATCGCAATCAGCCATCGACAGGATTCCCAACGCACAAAAATATTGTTATTAGAGGGGGATGATCTGCGATATAACATTGAATCACCGAGGGAGGGTTTAAACAACGTAACACATGAATGGCTTGCAAAACCAAGGGTTGGTCCTCCCCTTCTCTCTCCTCCATGTGGCATCAGAAATCGGCTATCAGTGAATCAGGGCCCAACATTTATCACTGGGGTTTTGATTTAAAGGACCTTTGCAGGGTCGATTTACGATATAAGGCTATACCACCGGGGAGGGGTTGGAAAGTGTTAACAAAGAAAAACATGAAAAAACCAAGGGTCAGGCCTCCCTTTCTCTCTCCTCCATTGGCGATCAGTGATTGGCCATTCGGCGGAGTGTCAACTTAAAGTAACCTACCAACCACCGATATGGCGATAAAATGTTGCATGTTTGCAGGGGGGGGGCAAGAAAATCAAATACAAAGGAATTCTCTGCAAAACCAAGGCCTGACTGACATTTTTCTCTCTCCTCCAAGGGGCCACGTGGCGGCCTCTAATTGATCCATTGAGATGATGTGGCAAATGGCGTGGCGAGTACGAACTATGACATGGCGATGGACACGTGTCACTCATTTTTGGGGTTTTTAGGGGTCTTGTGGCGCTGTTTCTAAGTGCCATGTGGCACTACTCATAGGGTGACATGTGGCAGTGATGATGTAAGCAATGACGTCAGTAGGCTATTGATGATTGGCGATCTGTGGCTCTGAGTCTTGGGCTTATTAATGATTGCGATAAGGAAGGCCCCATATGTGATATTTCTTGAGCTGCAGTTTATAAAAGTTTCAAGTTCACGAAATCGGCTAGTGAGGGATATTGCGATATAAAGAAAAAGGCCCCCCGCATGTTTATTGAGCACCTTAAGCACTTCATATAAAAGTCATTGGTCTTCGCCTGTGGTCCTATGGGGAAATTCATAAAAGGGGATGAAAGCATAGAGACTATGGGAAAAATTAAAGGCACCCATCTATTTCATCCGTTTTTTAACGTTTAAAGGCCCACAGCTAAGAGAATTAGCTGTCACACTTCAGCGAGGCATCAAAAGTGCATGACAGAGGGAAAAAGAGTGTGATGGGTCAACAGTTAAGGCATGCAGTGACCAGGAACCAAACGAGAAAGGATCAGTCATGACTTAGTAGGAACACGCTAGGACCAAAGGCTTGCAAAGAGGAGTGGCATGAAGATATTTCCAAAAACCATCATTTCAGTTTTGATGGACTAATTCTATTTTTTTGTTGTAATCATTGTATTTTTATTCTGTTTTTCATTCAAGAAAGGAATCCTTTGTTATAATAGTTAGAGAATTCATGCTGAGACACTGATTCATAGAGACAACTGCAAATTTTAGCCTGAAAGATACTTTCTGTAACTAATTTTCTTGTCCTCCCTCCCATTATAAAAGGGAGGAAGAAACATTGAAGCAAGGTTTTGAATTATAGGAAAAACTACATGTGCTTATGAAGTTGTATGGATTCCAGATCTACATCTTTCAGAATATGAATGAAACAGTGGTGATTCCCATATTCAAGTATTACAGTATGTTGTTTATTTTCTAAACTTCCATTATGTTTGCACTTCCTCTCTGATTTCAAGAAATTGTAGCTGCTAGAAATATCTCTTATATTCTTACATATTCATTGGTGTTAACTAGTTAATACATATGACTGTATGCAAGTTTGAGATTATATCTTTAAATGTGCGCTTCCTGAAATCATAACATTCACTCTTCTTACATCCACCTGTCTATCTTTAGCTCAGATAAGTATAGAAGACTTGATGTTTCAAGCTCTATGTGATGAGTTAGTATTTTCTTTCTCTTCTTTCATTATTCTGCAAAATCTGATTAAATTGTCAGTCCTTGATTGCTCGGCCTCCACTTGTTTTTGCCTTATTCTTGTGAGTTGCATATGTGAAAGGAACAGAAAGACATGGATTATATCCTTGAATGAAGGAACCAACCCATGTTGTTATGTGTATATTTGTATATGCGTAATTAATTTGTGTAGAAGATGCATATGATACCTATGGTTTCTTGAGGATCATATGAGGTACATAGAATTTAGATGTTCCCAGGCACAGGTCTTGTGAGAAATCCAAGTTTGTCTCTAGAAGAGACAACAAACTCCATTTTGATGCTTTTAAAACCCTATATTGTTCTCTCTTTTTTACCAACTTTACCTCAAAACCTACTCACCACTTGCCTACCTTCTTCAAAAACATGAATTTTAGCATCCTTGTGTATATATGATGTAATTTATATTTAAAGCATGGTTTTTATGTTTTCTTGTAGTAGAAATATAATTATTGATTCTTTATACTCTCTAATTAATTGGACTGGATCACATAGATTTTTAGACAATGTTCCTATTCATCTGGTACCAACCGAGAAATCCACTACTAGTGTAGCGTTCTGGTAGTCATGTTCACTCATCCAACTCCAACAACATCAATCCAACACTTGCGATCATTTAGGGCCAATCCTGCGTTCATTCAGTACCAATATTCTATTGTTGTGTGATTCCAGTAAGAATATTCCAGAACTACGTGATTCTGGTACCGATGTTTCAAAATTGTGTGATTATGGTACCAATATTCCAGCGCTGTGTGATTCTGGTACTAAGTTAAAGTCGAAAGTTTGGAAGCTTGTAGAAGAAAATCAAGGACATGGGTTTTGTCAAGAACAACATTTACATTCAGACACCTGAGTCAGAATTTGTTCATCTCGCATGTGTGGACCTCCATCTCATGGGGGGATATTTTCTGTACTATTCTTGTACTAGATTGTAAAAATAGTAAAAATCTCAAACTACCAATTTGTGCCTTGATTTTCAAGAACATGGGAAAACATCTTTCCAAATGGCCATACAGATTTCGATAAAACACAACTAAATACAAAACCCAGAAATAATTTCTAAAAATCTGCAAAGGATAGAGAGATATCAAAGGGTCTTTGACTCGAATTTGTAATTTCTGCATAAAAACCCAGATTTTTGAGATTTCATTCTAAAAATTGTAAAATTGGTTTAGACCAAAATATGAGTTGGGAGAATTTGGTTCTATCCATTCCTCCATGGATTTCATGTATAAATAAGCCTCATAGGGTTGTGAGAGATGGTTTTTTTATTATGATCATTCTTTTGTAATGGAGGAGAAAGAGAATTATGATTTCATTGTTGTAATTTGAGCTTAGTTTTCAATATAGGCAAAGTGATTGATTCTAGATTTGTGGTGCATCCTTGGAGTTCACCTGAAGTGCCTCTAGTAGAAATTTCTAGCTTGGGAAGGCCCCTCAAGATTGATAATATGTTGCTTATTATACTTTTAAATTTAAATTTATCATTTTTTTATTTGCATGCATCTAGTATCATATATTTTTTTGCAAACTATATTTCTTGGGTTGTATGTTAGAATTATTTTTTTCTATCTTGAAGATCAGGAAGAGTTAAGAATGAAGATCTCACCATTCACATACATGTATTGTTTATGAAGACTCTCGTCATACATTTCTTGTACTAGAATGCACAATTTCTTTTAGAACTAGTTAAATTAGGAATCACTGCTTTGTTTAATATTTAAGTGCAGTAAGTTGATTTGAATTAGTTGCCTCGGGAAAATAGAGTTGAATCCATCTTTCTATTTCATGAGTCTGTTAATGGACAACCTTATTACCTGAGCAATAACCTTTAGATCACATGTTTACTGAAATTTTATTTCTAATTTTTTGATCTTTAAATTGTGTGATGAAATTAGATTAAATATAAAATGGAAGCTCCATATCTAGGCTATACTCAATAGACATAGGAACTTACCTATTATTGGCACATATAGTGCATCAGCTCTACTGATTGTGACTCCCTCGTTGACAATTTAATTTGTGGCAATATATCATTCATATAATTGCCCCAACAAATGATAATGATGATTAACATCATTAATTCAATTATCTTGTTGTTATTATCCTCTTCCAAGAAAACAATATAGGTTTTTTTTACACATTAGTCAATTTTTCCCTTTTACCATTCTAAATTATTGTGCATTCTTAGTTGAATTTTTATGCTAAATAGATGATTTTTATTAAGAAAAGAACAAGAATGAATGAAATGAGTCTTTGGGATTGTTATTTTATGTGAATGTATGGCTCAAGAAGAAGTTATATATGTTTTTTTATCTGATTAGATACTAACCAATTTTTCATTAGCATTAAAAATAATTGGTGAAGAATCCCAAGTGTTGTACAATTTTTCGTCAGTGATGGGATTCAACTAAGAAAATTGTCTCATGTTGTAGATTTTCTTGTCAGCATCAGTATTTGAATTTACAATATATAGTTAACAAATGATAGAGTTTGATAAAAACTAGTTGGGAAAGCTAAGGATAAAATACTATGAAAAATTCCTTGTCCACAATATAAAGGTTACACATAGGGCACTTATTTATGTGTAAACCTAGTTCTTGTTAACTTGGGCTATAATGTGGCGTGTAGTCAATAAGGAAGCAATTTTAAATAGTTAGTTGTTAGGATGTGACTCAGCCATGAAAGAGTGACTATCCTTTTCTTTTTCCTTTGTTTGAGGAATTCAATTGATGTATTTTTTCCTTTAGTAATTTCTGGGAGAAGAGAACCTGCTCAAGAATGAATGTACATTTTTGTGTAAAGGGACAAAGAAGGGAACCATGGAAGCTTAGTGGATATCATTTTTTGATATAGCATACCTATTTTAGAATGACAATCATGACTATTTTCTTGTGTTTTTTTAAGCCAGTATAGGGGATCATCTAGTAGAATCTAGAACAAGAGTAACTTTACAATCATGGTGATCCTATATGCTTTTCTAAATCAACCATTAGCATTGTTGTTTTTATGTTCTTAGCTTTCATTGAGAAATCGCTTGGTTATATCTACTTAAGTTATATCATTTAATTTATGAATTACTTGTTTTCATACAGTAGGTGGTTAAAATTCCTTTCTATTTTGTAAAATTGATGTTTTCTAGTTATTATTGTGAAAATATCGTTGAATTAGTTCTAAAATACTTAAATTGTAGCAAATACAATACACTGAATTTAATTTCAGCAAGATAAGAATTATTTTTAAGAAGCAAAATTATTTTAGTAAACTATAAATTGTAGTAGAATAATTTCAATAGTTGCTATGTGAACTTCCTTAGATATTATAGTCATGTAGTTGTTGAATTTTCTGAATTAGATTTATTAATTTAGTCATTGTATGAACTTTTAAAACTAGCATACTTAAGATAGTTGTTGTACAATTTCTTGTTAGCATATTTTAGTAATTGTTTCAAAATTTTCTATTAGCTTAGAAGAATAGAGAATAAAATAATGCCACCCACCCCCCCTCGCCTCTCCCCCTCCCCCCACCCCTGGTCTCATGTAGTTAATAATAACACAATTGAAGCAATTTAAGAGTCTAGGAATGCATATATGGTGTGCAGTGGTTTGAAAAGTATTAACCTCATAGTTTGATTACTAAAGTATAGTTTCGTAATCATTTGGGTATTAATTTCAATATTGTTAGAACCCATTAGCTAGGTCAAAAGTGATAAGAGAAAATGTGCCACAAGACACTAATATAGTTCCCCACACTAGCATTGATGATCTTAAAGTTTCCAAGCCTTTATAAATCGACACTTATAAATGAAGTCCTATTACATCCATTGATATTGATTCCTTGGTTACAGGTTGGATAAAGGCCTCAAATTATCATGATTAAACTCCCATAACTATTGACATGATTATTGACTACATCCATTAACATTGACTCCTTGATTACAAGTAATAGAAAGGCCCCAAATGATAAAGATTAAACTCCCCTAACTATTGACATGATCATTTACTAATTCTATCTTATTAGAAGTTGTGACCTTCGTTTTTATGTGACTATGCGAGGACTTGTTCTCTTTGTTTTTATTATTGGTATGAGCATTGACTAGTTATATCTTATTAGGACTTGTGACCTTTGTTTTTATGTGACTATGCCGGGACTTGTGCTCTTTGTTTTTTATGTTTGTGATTAAGATTATTTCGGATATTATGATCTGAACTAGTTCATCTTTTTAACTAAAGTATTTTGACCCTTTCCATCACCATTTTTTAAGTTTGAACTTTCTCATAAAAAATTAACAATGATTTAAGATTGATGTATTATATTACATATTTAATATCTCAAAGTGCAAAGAAAAAGTAAGAATGCAATAAAATCCAAAAAAAAATTACATTGTAATATCTTCAATGGTCGAGTCAACTTGCACTATATACAATGGTCGAATCAACTTCCACTATATACCCTATTAAAGAAATTTTACATTATAATATCTTCAATGATCCAGTCAGCTTGCACTATATACCCTATTGAGTTATAGAATCAATGGGTGGAACATTGATTCGCCCACCAAACAATTATGAAATCACAACACAATTTTTTTTTTATTTTTTATTTTATTTTCAAGAAGAAAAAGCTAAGCATACATATATATCCAGATTCTGAAGATTGACGCAATACAAAACATGCCAAAAAGACTATAACCAGCATAACCAGAAAGCAAAAAAAAATATATATCTATCTCCATACTCTTCTTTACTCACCACCTCTTGTCAAATATATATCTATCTCCCTACTCTTCTTTACTCACAACCTCTTGTCATCTTTGTGATAAGGTTGAATTGATGGCCCCCGCTTTGATTCCAACGATATTTCATTTTAAAATTATTTGAAGAAATCGTCGTCGCTCTAAAAACGCTTATCCTCGTAATGGATTGCATCGTTTAATTCCCTACAATCCTATGTAGAAGAGAGAATACATCATTATCCGCTCCCAACTTCTTTCATTATTGTTGTTTTTATTAAGGTGTATGGTTAAAAAAAGGTGGCAACGTGGAAAGCTATCCCTGGAGTGTATCACGAAAAGTCCAAGGCACATCAACGTGGCTTCACTGTCTATGTGAAGACTTATTTTCAATGTTATCTTATCCCATTGAAGGCTTGTTATCACTTTTATCACTTTCTCATCTAATTTGTGGCACAAGGAGGCTTGGATGGGTTCCTCCTCGGTGGAAGATAATGCAGTTGATTACCTAGTGGACAATCATATATGATAATGAAAACTGTCTTTTCCCAAATACTTTTTATTTTCTCCATCATTTATGATAACTTCTATATTTTGTATTTTCTCATTTTGTAATTCTAATAATTTAGAATTTATTTTTAAGTTCATACACTAAAATCAATTAAAACTTTTATACAATTAATTTTAGAGCTTGAATATTAATAAAGAAAGAGAGTTTTAATTTCAGGAGTATGTGCGTTGGTGCGGGGAGAAGTGGCAGGCTAGGCTTATTATAGTGATAAATATGCCTATTTTGAAATAGGTATTCATATTTTTAAATTAATTTTCAATAATAATTAGTGAAATGGTAAGGATTTAATCTTTTCAAAATATTTTAAAATAATATTAGTAATAGTTACAATAGATTGAAATTTATCTCAAAAATAGTTTTGTTTTTTCTATATTTTTAATTAAATTGATTAATTAAAAAAATGTCATATGAATATGAGTTATCGTTTTTTGGACATGTGGTATTAATAAGTTATAGTATTGGTCCATGGTATTGTAATAAAGCATATTTCTAAGTTAAGAATATTCATACCCATGAGGTGTAGATCAATTGGCTTGTGTGGGGTTTAGTCCCTACTAGGTCTCAAGTTCAAACCTCATCAGGACAGATTGAGGATGAAAGCCACTTTGGGAGAATTAAAATTATCCCAAGGGGCATCCAAGCTCGATCAAGCTTCGCATAATCCTGGTCATACGCATCCCATTGTGGGTTGATCGTTCTTCTTCTATCCAATAAGTTTGTTGGTCCTACCCTAGTCTCATTCTAGACAAAATAAAATAAAATAAGAATCTTCATGGTAAAGTGGGGTGAATCTCCATGGTCAAGAATCTTGTGATGTTTTTTTAGATGTATATAAATTTATCTCATATTAATTATTTTTTAAATTTATATAAAATAACAATACTTTAAAATAAATTATAATTAGTTATTTTATTTTTTAAATCTTGACATTGTAGATGTATCATGGTATAGTTTTTTGATGCATATCATTCTCAACAATTGAATTTATATAACTACCATATTATATATTCTAACTTAATTCTAATAATACTAAATAAAATCACAATTATTCGATATTATATACAAAGGTGTATATTAAGTAAATAATTTCTCTTTTTTGTAAGTTAATATTGTATTTCCTCAAAATACTATGAAACCCCAACACATGAGCCAACCATCCATATTAAACATGTTACCTAGTAGGTGCTCTCGAAATGCCCAGTGGGATACCAAATATTTTTTACCACCTACCAATAGAGTAATTTGTCCAAAATTTTGATGGTGTCAACATCTTTAACATGATTAAAGTATTAACTAAAGTACTATAGAAAAAAACTACAAGCCAACATTCATAAGATAAAGAGTTTGAGGAGGTGACATGTGCTAGATCTTTGGCACTAGATCCAGTTGGAGATGGATAAACATGATCACACTGAAGATGGGACTCTATATGGGCCAGCTCCGCAATTATTCTTTCTAACTAGACTTGTTGGTTTCTTTGAACTCATTTAACGTCTTCCAAAGTTACAAAGATATTATATATTTCTTCATGTTTATCCTTTAATACCCTACCCAACAGGGTCTTCATTTGTTAGTAGAGAGGTGTTGCTTCCTACTTCCCCTGGTATGCATAGGGTCAGGAATCTACGTAGAAACTTCCTCCAAGATCTCAAAGTCCAAGAAAGCTTGTTTGTCTCTAACAATGAGGGATTCTAATTGAAAATTTTCATTATAGGTTTAGGGGGAACGACTGAATGATAGGTGTTGTTAAAATTGTAGCAAGAAAAGGCTTCATTTGATTTGTGTCTTAGTCAAATGGATAAATTCAATTTTCCACATCAACAAGATGAATTGGAACACAATTAGATGGAGTGACATGGCTTTGTATCCTAGTTAAATCAGTAAATTCAAGTTTGTAGGCTAGAAGTAGAGTTGTGCATGGGTTGATTGCAAAAATCTAGTAATCTAGTGGAGTTATCATTTATTAAACACAACTATCTGAGCTCTAGTCATTAGTAGAGTCAGTAAGAGTTCAATTGAGTAGTTGTAAATTTTGTTAACTCATTGATCTCTTAGTTAAGGATCAATTTACTAAAAATATTCTCGATCATGCATGGAATTCAAATTGCCTAGTTGAGTGGAGGGAAAAGACATAATTTTATTTTTTGTTGTATACTAGTTGAGACTACAAGTTTTTATATTGGATCAGGTGATCAATTCCTTAGGATTTGTGCAAGGAAATAAGTAATTCTCCTACTTTTAGGAGCTAATTTCCTCAAGGATTGCACAAGGAAATAACATGAAGGTTGACACCTATATTGGCTAAGTGTTGGTCAGGTAAGTGAGAATGAGACCAAAATTGCAATGCAAAGTGTCCTTCACATGTGCATTGTAATTGATCCATATTCTCATATGAATTAATGCAAAGCGGTGGAAGGGTTTATCCCAGTTGGGTTCCCCCATAAAATCATTGTGTTCCTTGTGTTTTGATGGTTGCATGTTATTGCATATGTTTCTATCATGTGTTTTCCTTCCTGCAAAATTATAGAAGAAATTTGTGTCTTTATTTTCACTTTGAATTCATTTGCAGTAGAAAATTTCTTGACATTTCTACATGGTATGAGATCTTTGAAAACTACATAGGAACTATATTCTTGATATTTTCTCGAAGAAATTTTGAATAACATATTTATGGTGTAGGAATTTTCTTTAGTGAAGGAACAATGTCTTTCAATGGTTTGAGGCTTGAGTATGCATTGGAGGGAACTTCAAATTTCATTGCTTGGAAATATATAATGGAAGTTGTGCTAGATGACAATGGAGTATTGGAGTATACACAAACTGATATTCCAAAACTATCAGCATCAAATGCATAAAAATTGGCTCAATGGAAGAAAGATACAATAAAATCCAGGAGGATTATCTTGGAGGGAGTCAGAGACCATGTGGTTTCGAGTTTGCATGGCAAGCAGAACCAAGGTATTTTTTAAGGATTTACTATTTTTCCTTTATATAGTATTTTAGGTGACTATTCTTGTTTGAAAATTCATATGTATAGAATGTATTTGAATACTCAATAAAAAAAAATGTATTTTACTATTAAAATCAATATTTTTTTGGTGAATTTCATCCATTTAATCATATAAAAATAGGCAAATATTTTTTCCTAAAAAGTGTCCAAAAAATAGTCCATTTGTGAAACTTCGCTTCTAAAATTTTCCCTGGGCAAAATGTTTATGCAATGTGGAAACCCCTCATAGATTTATTCGAAAGTAGTAGTGATTCCAGGAAAGTTTCCTTCAAAGATAAGCTCAAGAACATTCAAATGTAGAAAAATGAAACCATTTTTCAGTACCTATCCAGATTCACTTAGGTCATAGATGAACTTGGAGGAGTAGGAGATATTGTGCCACCATTTGAGCTTGTGAGCTTAAAACTCCTTAGTCTTCCAAAGTCCTAGCACAACTATCAAATTCAATTAATCGAAGAGACAATATTCCTAATTGGGAGAGACTTTGGTTTGATTTGGTGCAGGAGGAGTTTATAAGAAACACTAGAGATGGTGTCACATCTAGATCTAATGGGGAAGAAGACTATGCTCTAGTTTGAAAAGGAAAGAATGCCAAAGGCAAAAAGGCCCAAGGAGAGGCAAAATCCAGTCAGAACCATGACAAGAAGAAAGAACTTAGTAAAATTAAATGCTTTCACTACCATGAGTATGGACACTATGCAACGAAGTGTTCACAAAGGAAATCCAGTAATGAGCCTGTAGTAGGAGTAGGAGGAGATTATCTCACATCACAATTCAACTTTAATTTCATCCTCATTTCTTGCATGGCAAGCATAGTGAGTGGGAGCGAGTGGTACCCAGACTTTGGTGCTTCATATCACATGACATGAAATAAGGAGTTCTTCAATAGTCTAGAGGAGGAGGACCTACAATTACACATAGATATTGGAGATTATGGAAGGTATAATACCAAAGGATTGACACTATCACCTTTAAGAGGGATTCAAACTCCCATCTTCACCTGAAGAATGTAATATATGTGCCTAGTCTGAAGAAAAATCTGGTTTCTATAATTGTGATTGAAGATAGAGGATATGATGTGATGTTCAGTAGAGGGAACGCATATCTAAAGCATGTCACTACTAGAAAAGTAAAAGAAATTGGTGTCCAAGTTAAAAATATCCACAAGCTAGAGGTATATTTTTCCATGCATGTAGCTATACCTCCAGGGGTGAGGTGGGGTGATGTAGAGCCTTAGTCCCAGTGTTGCAAATATTTGGGAAAGGTCCATAGGAGAGTAGCATCAGTTACAATATACTCTTCTCATGGATCATTACCCTTGCTACAAGGGCTCATGATGTTTAGTAGCAGAAGGATTATGTCAGTTGATGTAATCATATCGTAAACGATAGTTGCAGGCTAGTAGCAGTCAAATACAGGAGACAATTGCAGCTCAGAGACATAATTGATTTAGTATTTTGGATGCTTCTTAGTTTTATTTGTTGTGGTAAAAACAACAACAGTGAGAGGTATTGGTGTTGTGGTACATTCCTACAGGAGTGAGATTGGGGTTTTGCATAACCCTTCTCTTGCTAAGAGGGAGTGTTAAAATTGTAGCAAGAAAATGATCATTTGACTTGTGCATTAGTCAAATAGAGAAATTCAATTTTCCACATGAACATGATGACTTGGATTACAATTAGCTGGAATGGCATAGCTTTATCTCCTAGTTAAATCAGTAACTTCGATTTTATGTGCTAGAAGAGAGTTTTGCATGGGTTGATTAATAAAATATGGCAATCTAGTGGAGTTATTCTTAGTTAAACTCAACTATCTTATCCCTATTTATTAGTAGAGTCAGTAGAAGTTTAGTTGAGTATTTGTAACTATTGTTAACTCACTAATTTCTTAGTTAAGTGATCAATTTACTAAAAATAGTCTCGGTCATGCATGGAATTCAAATTTCCTAGTTGAGATGAGGGAAACGACATAACTTTATTTATTTTTGTATACTAAGTTGAGTGTACATGTTTTTCAATTGGATCATATGATCTAATGCAAATTTGCTACAAAATTTTAACCCTCTTTTTTTTCTCCTTAACTTCCCACACCTAGTTGCTTTGCTAAAATATGAAAAAAAAAATACAATAACATCGAGTGGAACCCCTATTCCTAATGTCCCAGTATTTAACATAACCCAATAACTAACTATGGGTAAGGCTTGACTCCCTCAACCCTCAGCTAGAGTTACAATTTTGGACCTTCTAGTGACTTTTCGAAAGTTCACACATGACTAGACCCATATGCATGAACAACAAGGGCTTATGTAAAATCCACTTGTACCATGGTGGTTGATATGATAGATCAACTTGCAAGAGGCGTAAATTTTGCATATGAAATTCTAGCACCAAAGGATCTCACACAAGTAAGATTTGTTTGACCCCAAAAAAATCGATTAATGCCTAAAAATGACTCCAGAAGGTTTTAGACCTTAATTTTCCAAACTAGGATCCATTGATAAAAATGACCCTGCAAGTTGACTCCTCTAATTCTTCTACTCTGAATGCATTGAGATAGATTAAAAATACTATAGTAATCCAATAAAGGTCATGAGAAATTATAAAATGAAAAATGGTACTGTGATTCCCTAAAGTACATGTGATGAAGTTAAAATTGGAAGAAACCTACCCTTCAAATGATAGTGAACCTATGAGAAGATAGAAAAATAAGTATAAAGAAATGAGGGTTTTAAGAAATGAATGATGATAACCTATTGCACTGCTCATAACTATGACCAAACTAGAATGATGTAGTGAACATAAAAGAGTAATAAATAGATGTATTTAGTGAATATGTGGAAATTTCTTGAACAAGTGTAAGAAAGCATCCAAAACATGATGCAAGCATTTGGAATTAAGGAATAGTCATGAAGAAATAACTTAGCACTCTAGTGATATCTTGTAAATGAATAATCATGTGGAAAGTAGTTGTAGAATCACATAAGTCATATGTGGCAAAGAATTCATTATGGAAAATTAAATAAACTATCTAGACTAATGAGAAAACACCTAGCATGAAGTGTATGAAGGAATATTGTGAAAAAATTTATAATGAGACCTTGAGAAGGATTACGCATAATTGAAAAAACAAGTGAGAATCAAGTAAGGGCACTTGCATGAGAATGATGGCCCCAAAAGTGGAAATGGGGCCATCAAGAACACATTCCCATAGGAATGTGTGCTCATTCCTAGGAATGCATACATGTTCCTAGGCATCTAGGCTCGACAAGGCCTCAACTACCAACCAGGACGCATGATCTGAATAGAAAGATGTATCTGCCCACGATATTGAATGATGTAAAGAAGGCACCAATAATATTATAAATAATGAGCCTAACATTTCAAAAATATAGATCGGTTCATCACAATGTAATGATCCAAAGTTTATCTCATTTAATAAATGGTTCTCTTGAATGGCTTTCCTTCCTTCCACATGTTGGATGTATTTAGTGCATACTTCTTTTCAATGTTTTTTCATGATTAGTTTCTTGGAAAATTTACACACCCCACCCCCCATCCCCCCTCAGCATTCAAGGTTCTTGGATCTTAGCCCCTAAGATTTGGATCAATTGTATCAAAGACAAGCTACAATTCCATGGAAATCATGGTTTTATAAGGGTTTCCAGAATGAATCTGTCAGCTTCCTACCATAAATTGTTCTAATCGAAATCATTTTGGATACCCTTTTTACAGTTTGTCCCCGATATTTGGTGGAGTAACATCCATGAATTTGTTCTTGGGAAATTATTTCTCGTCTTCTACCACATGCATCAACCAAAACATGATGCAACCTTTTGTAATTAGGTAATGGTCATGATGAAATAAATTAGCATTGTAGTAATATCTTGTAAATGAATAACCATGTGGAAAGTGGTTGTGGAATCACACAAGTCATGTGTGGCAATGACTTCATATGTGGAAAACAAAACAAACTATGTAGACTAATGATCAAACACCAAGCATGAAGTGTATGATCAAGTGTTGCAAGAAATTGCAAATTACTTGGTTTCAGGAAAGGTGCTCCAACAACATTCTTATAAAGAAAATTCTACTTTAATTTTAAAAAGTAGAACTTTTACATGGAGTAAATGGTACCTATTCAAGTTAGGATCATATTAGATCCTTAGAAGTTGTGTAAGATAAGATGAAATATAAGAAATATTAAAAGCTTGGCATGATGAACTGTGTGGAAAACATTTTTATACCACAAGGATTGCTAAGAAAATTATTTCCACTAGATATTATTGGCCAACACTTCATAAATATGCTAAGGAATATGTAAAACATTGTGTTTCTTGTGAATGAATGGATCAACCTACCAATTATGAAGAAATGTCATTACAACCATATATTTTTCTTGAACTATTTGAGATATGGAGTATTTACTTTGTTGGACCTATAAATCCACCATCCAATCAATTCAAGTATATATTGGTATGTATGGTTTACCATACTAAATGGATGTAGTTGCAACCCCAAAGAGGTGTGAAAGAGAAAAGTGTTGTTTAATTTCTTTAAAATATCATATTTACCATATTTGGAGTTCTAGGAGAATTTGTATCAAATAGCAAAGATTATTTTACTTCTAAGATAATAGCATAATCTATGGGTCTCTATAGCATCAGCCATAATGAAATTACATGTTACCATCCACAAGCCAATAGGAAAGTGGAAGTGACAAATAGAGAACTTGAGAATATTTTGAAAAATATGATTTAGTTCCATTCCTAATATTGGGAAAATAAACTTCTTGAAGTC
The DNA here is from genome assembly GCA_000404065.3 of Pinus taeda. Lineage (NCBI taxonomy): Eukaryota > Viridiplantae > Streptophyta > Pinopsida > Pinales > Pinaceae > Pinus > Pinus taeda. The sequence continues at coordinate 74,281 of APFE030517717.1, read as the reverse complement.
ATTTGGTATTATCATATAACCTAGAAAACATCAAGGAGATCATATCATGAGTTTGTCTAAGGAAAAACAATACTCCTACTAATTAAATTTGAAATCAAAACTCTTCAAACAATAGTTGAATTGGGAATTGATATTTTTGAAGCACAAAATCATTAAAAAACCAAATAAACATGTTGGATGAGTTTGGTGAGCACGAATTGCAACATATAAAAACTATGCAACAACAACATATCCATTGGTATGATTTTTTTTATAAAAGACAAATATTTCCAACCAAGTGATTGAGAATTACTATATGATTTTAGGTTTTAGGACTTCAAGGGTAAGTTAACTACAAAGTGGTCAGGTCTCTATGAATTAGACACTATATATGAAAATGCAACTATTAAACTCAAAATAATTGATGAAGAAATCTTCCACACTTTGTGAATGGTCATTGGTTGAAGTTGGATAAGAAAAATCAATCTAAAGATGGGTTTACTTCAAGAATGCAGACCACCACTCTTTGAATGTGATTGAGGACTATTCATCCATAAATTATTAATTTTATGGATATCTTCTTGTTGTTCATATGTTCAAAAGGAGAATTATATTGAAAATTATCAATGGCATTATAAACTACATTGATTTTGAAAACGATCAATGGAAAATTTCTTTGTAAATGAACAAAAATGCAAAACTTGTGATTAAAACCAGCAATGGTTTTACGAGCCATGCTGAATCTTGAAAGTCAGCAACATAAAAATCCACCATAAAGTATGTATATATGTTTCTGATCGTTTTAGCAAAAATTACCAATTTCACTAAATTATTTCACTCTTGCAAAAAAAATCGATAATCATTTGTTACCTCAATCATTTTTTCACATCAATCAAGCCATTATTAAATTCCTCTACAACTATCTAGGACCATCCAACATATGAAAACTTCCACATATCATCTATACATATGTCAGTTAATCCTAACATTTTTATTTTTATTGTAGTTGCATTTAGTTATCATTAATTCAACTTTTTACCACCATTTTTATGTCTGTTAATCCTAACATTTTTATTTTTATTGTAGTTGCATTTAGTTATCATTAATTCAACTTTTTACCACCATTTTTTACTTCTTTGGGTGATGGTTGTCATTTTAATATTTCTGAATATTTTCACATGCTAGAAAAAATACCATTCAACACACCACACTCAACATTTATTACACATGATTTCTAGCAACCACTTTCATTGGGGGTGGGGATGTTGTTATTTCTATATTTCTAATTATTTCCACATCGGAAAAACACCATCCAATACACCATACTTGAAATTTATTACACATTCTTACTAATTATACCAACCTTTATTTACATATGCCTAAAAATAATTACCTAGAGAGTTCCCATAAATGGGTCATATTACCATTAACCCATGAATGACACCTATGATAATTTTTGCTTTCATATCATCCTATATATGCAAGTTAGTTATTGAATAGACAAGGTGGATAGAAATGACAGTTATGATGATAATCAAGAGTGGTATTTTGCCACTATAATATGCCAACAATGTACAAAGAATGCATGGGAACTATATGGAGTTAATATAGAGCTAAATAAAGTTTTATTATTCCTCAAAAAATGACATATTGTAACATGTATTTTCTATAACCGATGATAATATGGAAATTCTCTACAACACATGTGATAGATACTTTAGAAAATGATATACATTTAGGATGGTTGGAAACTTATTTATATAGGATAAGCTTCTAGATACGCTTAAGCTAGAAATGATTTTAGTAATCGACAATTTGTAGAAATCCGGTTGGTGTAACTTTTTTGAAGATCCAAAATAGTAGTATTCTATTGGAAGATTTTTTTCCTTAAATTTCCGAAATGAAATAATAAAGGGTGAGCGATTTGGAACTTCCGGCCTTGAATAATTCATTGCTTATGTCATTGGGATGGACATAGAAGACATACACTGATATAAGGAGAGTGGAGTCCTCATGAGATTAAGGTTTGTTCTTTGAGTCCTCATGAGATTAAGGTTTGTTCTTTGAGACCATGAAGATGTAGAAGGTATTGGCCAAGGCATATAAACTTATCGCTACTAGCTCCATGGGGTGAAGTACTTCAAGGAATTATTAAATATTTCACCTACAAAAGGTCACTCTTCACTTTGTATGGTGTATCATTTCTATTTCTTGGCCCATTTAGAAGAAACAAGAAAATTAACTTACATATTTCCTATTAAAATCCTTGGAAATATTAGCTAAACAATATCAAAAGGGAAAAAGAGACCAAATGGCACATCACAATTTCATATTCCTTGTAAACGAGGATGTGTTGATGTACCAATGGAAATAAGGAAATTGGGAAGACTTTTTTGAAAGACTAGTAGGCCTAGTTATGGAGGGAAGTGACAATATTGAGAGGCACACACAGACTTCTCAGTAGTAATTGGAAGAAACAAATCAATAGAAAGCACAACAAAGAAGTTAGGGATTGAAAAGAAGTCACTTCATTGATGAAATGCCAATAAACTCATATATTGTTGAAGAACCATCTTCTTCAGCCATGTAGATTGATGATCATGAAAAATAACAAGTGGAGAACAGTGAAACATAGTGGATGGAGGCCATAGAGAAGAATACATCTAGAATTGATAAAGAGGATGCAACATATCAAGTAATTCTTACTTCTAACATTTTATTTGAAATTCAAATACTAAGAGAACAAATTAAATGGCTAAGTTTAGAGAAGGATGCTTGGAAATCGATATCTTCTTCTATTCCTCACCTTGAAGAATATATCCATATAGAAATGCATAAAAGGAAATTGAATTTAGAAAAAGAAAAAAGGCTTTTGAATTTTGCAGTAGTAAATAAGAATTAATTTTGGAATTAAGAAATAATCATAAAAAATAGAAGGAAAAATTAGCAACAATATAAAAATATCATGGACTATAAATGGATGAAACAGATCAAGAGATTAGAGAGTTGAAAAAACCATTAGTCGAAATTGGGGGATTGGCATTAGAAGTACATGCATTTAAGTCATCCTCACCCATTTATGAAATGCATTTGAAAGAAAAATGGCTTTGAAAAAAAATGGAAAGAATTGTTACGATTTTGACCACAGAAGCACTAGTGAAACTTTATGTGGCATTTATTTTTCAGGTATACCCGAAAGAAGGAATTTTCTTTATGATTTGTGCTTACCCAAATACCTAATTCCAAAGAGTACTACTTGGAGACCCAATCATTTCACTAAGGACATTAATTTGAGAGCCTTTGAGTCTATGTTAGAAATAAAATGAAAAGAATCCATCAATTAGAATTGTATAGAGAAAAGGAGTTAACTACTCCATTATGGATCAAGTGCGAGATAGTTTCAATATAAAATATATTCAAAGATCATATGAACATGATATAACATCCCAAAATCAAATTACCTACTACTTGGGTACAAAATGGAGTCATAGTTGAGTTTATAAGTTTCTATAACTTTTGAGAATAGTCAACTATTGTAACCGATCAAGCTAGATGAAATGAACTCAGTGATAAGTTAAAACTAGCTGAGCCACAATCTTTACCCAACTTAAATGCATATTTATATATCAATAGATTATATTTAAACACTCTAGAGAACTAGGCCTATAGTGGATAAGCTTTAAGTTCACAAACCCATTGATACTAGATTCAACCCCATGTTGCAGAGGAGATGTTACTATAGATAAACAAAAATAGAAGAAGAGATGACAAATGCTTGAGATGCTAGTTAGATTTCATCAAATACGTTTGGTGTAGCATTTTAAAATTATTTCTCCAATTCTGATCAGTTGCACATGTGGCATACAATAGGATAAGTAGGTGAGTATGATGGTGTTGAGTCTCCATTTTTATGCTTTTAATACCCTATATTGTTCTCTATTTTTGACCAACTATACCTCGAAACCTACTCACCACTTGCCTACCTTCAAAAACACGACTTGTAGCATCCTTGTGTATATACGAGGTAATTTATATTTAAACCATTATTTTTATGTTTTATTGTAGTCGAAATATAATTATTGGTTCTTTATACTCTCTAATTAATTGGATTGAATCACATAGATGTTTAAACAATGTTCTTACTCATCCAGTACCAGTCAAGCAATCCGGTACCAATGCAGCGTTCTGGTAGTCGTGTTCACTCATCCGACACCAACAACAGTGGTCTAGCACTTGCGATCATATAGGGCCAATCCTACGTTCATTTGGTACCAATATTTCTATGTTGTGTGATTCCAATACCAATATTAGAGTATTATGTGATTCTGGTACCAGTTCTAGAACTGTGTGATTCTAGTACCAGTGTTCCAGCACTGTGTGATTCTGGTACTGAGTTAAAGTCGAAATTTTGGAAGCTTCTAGAAGAAAATCGGGGACATGGGTTTTGTTAGGAATAGTGTTGACATGGGGACGCGTGAGTCATAATTTACCCAACTTGCATGTGTGGACCTCCAGCTTAGGGGGATATTTTTGTAATATTCCCATATTAGATTGTAAAAATAGTAAAAAACTCAATTTACTAATTGGCTCCTTGATTTTCAAGAACATGGAAAACTATCTTTCCAAATAGCAATAGGGGCTTCAAGAAAACACCTAGATACAAAACCCAGAAATGGTTTTTAAAAATCCACAAAGGATAGATAGATAATGAAGGGTCTTTGACTCGAATTTGTAATTTCTGCATAGAAACCTAGATTTTTGAGATTTCATTCTAAAAATTGTAAAATTGGTTTTAACCAAAATATGAGTTGGGGTAATTCGGTTCTATCCATTCCTCCGTGGATTTCATGTATAAATAAGCCTCATAGGGTAGTGAGAGAGAGGATTTTTTTATTATGATCATTCTTTTGTAATGGAGGAGGAAGAGAATTATGATTTCATTGTTGTGATTTGAGCTTAGTTTTCAATATATGCGAAGTCATTGATTCTAGATTTGTGGTGCATCCTTAGAGTTCCTCTGAGGTGCCTCTAGTAGCAATTGCCAGCTTGGGAGGGCCTCTCAAGATTGATAATATGCTGCTCATTATACTTTTAAATTTAAATTTATTATTTGTTATGTTTGCATGCATCTAGTATCATAGATTTCTTTGCAAACTATATTTCTTGGGTTGTATGTTAGAATTATTGTTTTCTATCTTGAAGAACAGGAAGTGTTAAGAATGAAGATCTCACCATTCACCTACATGTGTTGTTCGTGAAGACTCTCAAATGCATAATTTCTTTTAGAACTAGTTAAATTAGGAATAATTGCTTTGTTTAATATTTAAGTGCAGTAAGTTGATTTTAATTAGTTGCTACAGGAAAATAGAGTTGAATCCGTCTTTCTATTTCATGAGCCTATAAATGGAAAACCTTATTACTTGAGCAATAACCTTTAGATCACATGTTTGCTAAAATTTTATTTCTGAGTTTTTGATCTTTAAATTGTGTGATGAAATTAGATTAACTATAAAATGGAAGCTTCCTATCTAGGCTATACTCAAGAGACATAGGAACTTACCTGTTATCAGCACATATAGTGCATTAGCTCTACTAATTACAACTCCCTAAATGACAATTTAATTTGTGGCAATATATCATTCATATAATTTCCCCAACAGATGATAATGGTGATTACCATCATTTATTCAATTATCTTGTTGTCATTATCCTCTTCTAAGAAAAAAATTTAGTTTTTTCTTTTACAAATTAGCCAATTTTTCCCATTTACCATTCTAAATTATTGTGCATTCTTGGTTGAATTTTTATGCTAGATAGATGATTTTATTAAGAAAAGAACAAGAATGAATGAATTGAGTATTTTGGATTGTTAATTTATGTGAATGTATGATTCAAGAAGTTATATATGTTTTGTTATCTGATTAGATACTAAACAATTTTTCATTAGCAATAAAAAAAAAATTTGGTGAAGAATCCCCAATGTTGTACAATTTTTCGTTAGCAATGGGATTCAAATAAGAAAATTGTCTCATGTTGTAGATTTTCTTGTTGGCATTAGTGTTTGAATTTATAATATATAGTTAACAAATGATAGAGTTTGATAAAAACTAGTTGGGAAAGCTAAGGATAAAATACTATGAAAAATTCTTTGTCCATAATATGAAGATTACACATAGGGCACTTATTTATGTGTACACCTAGTTCTAGTTAACTTGGGCTATAATCTGGCTTGTGTAGTCAATAAGGAAGAAATTTTAAATAGTTAGTTGTTAGGATGTGACTTAGCCATGAAAGAGTGACTATCCTTTACTTTTTCCTATGTTTGAGGAATTCAATTGATGTATTTTTTTTCCTTTAGTAAATTCTTGGAGAAGAGTAAATGCTCAAGAATGAATGTACATTTTTGTGTAAAGGGACAAATAAGGGAACCATGGAGGCTCAATGGATATCATTTTTTGATATAACATACCTATTTAGAATAAAAATTGTGACTATTTTCTAGTGTTTGTTTAAGCTAGTATAGGGGATCATCTAGTAGAATCTAGAACAAGAGTAACTTTACAATCATGGTGACCCTATATCTTTTTCTAAATCAACCATTAGTATTGTTGTTTTTATGTTCTTAGTTTTTATTGAGAAATCACTTGGTTATTTCTAATTAAGTTATATCATTTAATTTATGAATTAAATTTTTTCATACAGTAGTTGGTTAAAACACTATAAGTTGTAGTAGAATAATTTCAATAGTTGATATGTGAACTTCCTTAGATATTATAGTCATGTAGTTGTTGAATTTTTTGAATTGGATTCATTAAATTAGTCATTGTACCAACTTTTAGAACTAGCATACTTAATATAGAAGTTGTACAATTTCTTGTTAACATATTTTAGTAATTGTTTCAAATTTTTCTATTAGCTTAGAAGAATAGAGATTAAAAGAACACCCCCCCTCCATGTAGTTAATAATAAAACAATTGAAGCAATTTAAGAGTCTAGGAATGCATATATAGTGTGCAGTGGTTTGAAAAGTGTTAACCTCCTAGCCTGATTACTAAAGTAGAGTTTCGTAATCATTTGGGTATTAATTTCAATATTGTTAGAACCCATTAGCTAGGTCAAAAGTGATAAGAGAAAATGTGCAACAAGACACTAATATAGTTCCCCACACTGGCATCGGTGATTTTAAAGTGTCCAAGCCCTTATAACTCGATACTTATAAATGAAGTCCTATTACATCCATTGATATTAATTCCTCGGTCACAGGTTAGATAAACGCCTCAAATTATCATGATTAAACTCCTCTAACTATTGGCATGATTATTGACTGCATCCATTGACATTTATTCCTTTATTACAAGTAAGAGAAAGGACCCAAATGATCAAGATTAGACTCCCCTAACTATTGACATGATCATTTACTAATTCTATCTTATTAGGCGTTGTGTCCTTTGTTTTTATGTGACTATGCCAGGACTTGTGCTTTGTGTTTTTATTATCGGCATAATTGTTGACTAGTTTGTCTTATTAGGAGTTGTGGCCTTTGTTTTTATGTGACTATATCGAGACTTGTGATCTTTGTTTTTTATGTTTGTGATTAAGATTATTTCGGATATTATGACCTAAACTAGTTCATCTTTTGAACCGAAGTATTTTGACCCTTTCCATCACCATTTTTGAAATTTAAACTTCCTCATAAAAATTTAATAGTAATTTAAGATTGATGCTCCAACAAAATTTTACATTATAATATCGGTATTTTACATTATAATATCTCCAATAGCGAAATCAGCTTACACTATATACCCTATTGAATCAATGAATGGAACATTGATTCGCCCACCAAACCGTTATGGAGTCACATCACAAATATATATCATCTCCATAGTCTTCTTTACTCACCCACTTCACTTCTTTACTCACTCCCTTTTTCTTTCTTTCTGTATTCAGCCACTTTGTCATCTTTGTGACAAGGTTGAATTGATGGCCCCCGCTTTGATTCGAACGATATTTCATTTTAAATTATTTGAAGAAATCGTCGTTCTAAAAACGCTTATCCTCGTAATGGATTGCATCGTTTAATTCCCTACAATCTTATGGATAAGAGACTGCATCATTATCCGCTCCCAACTTCTTTCATTATTGTTGTTTTTATTCATCTTTGTGACAAAATTGATGGCCCCCGCTTTGATTCCAACGATATTTAATTTTAAAATTATTTGAAGAAATCGTCGTTCTAAAAACGCTTATCCTCGTAATGGATTGCATCGTTTAATTCCCTACAATCCTATGGATAAGAGAGATCCCCTCCCAACTTCTTTCATTATTGTTGTTTTTATTGTGTATAGTTACAAAAAGGTGGCAACGTGGAAAGCTATCCTTGGAGTGTATGACGAAAAGTCCGAGGCACATCAACGTGGCTTCACCGTCTATGTGAAAACTTATTTTCAATGTTATCTTATCCCATTTAAGGCTTGTTATCACTTTTATCACTTTCTCATCTAATTTGTGGCACAACAAGGCTTGGATGGGTTCTTCCTCGGTCGAAGATAATGCAGTTGATTACCTATTGGACAATCATATATGATAATGAAAACTGTCTTTTCCCAAATACTTTTTATTTTCTCCATCATTTATGATAACTTGTATATTTTGTATTTTCTCATTTTGTAATTGTAATAATTTAGAATTTATTTTTAAGTTCAGAGATTAAAATCAGTTAAATAAAAATTTTATTCTAATTTAATCTTAGAGGTTGAATATTTACAAAGAAAGAATAAAAGTTTTAATTTGATGGGGATAGAGGTTGAATATTCAAAGAAAGAATAAAAGTTTTAATATTTATGGGATGGTAGTGGGTAGGCTTATAAATATTTCTATTTTAAAATAATTATTTAAAATTTGAATTAGTATAATCAATAATATGTCAGATTTAATTTTCATAAAATATTTAAATATTACTAGTAATAGTACAATTCAAAGATTGAAATTTATCTCAAAATTAGTTATGTCTTTTATATGTTTTTAATTAAATTAATTAATTAAAAAAATGTCATATGAATATGAGTTATGGTTTTTTGGACATGTGGTATTAGTAAGTTATGATATTGGTCCATGATATAGTAATAAAGCATATTTATAAGTTAAGAATATCCATACCCATGAGGTGTAGATCAATTGGTTTGTGTGGGGTTTAGTCCCTGCTAGGTCTCAGGTTCAAACCTCATGGAGAGGGGTTAAGGATGGAAGCCATTTTGGGAGAATTAAAATTATCGCAAGGGGCATCCAAGCTCGATCAAGCTTCACATAGTCCTGGTTATAAACATCCCATTGTGGGTTGATCATTCTTCTTCCATCCAATAAACATGTTGGCCATGCCCTAGTCTCATCCTAGACATAAAAAAAAAAGGAAAAAAGGAAAAGAAAAAAAGTTAAGAATCTTGATGGTAAAGTGGGGTGAATCTCCATGGTCGAGAATCTTGTGATGTTTTTTTAGATGTATATAAATTTATCTCATATTAATTATTTTTACAAATTTTAAAATAACAATACTTTAAAATAAAGTTATAATTTTAGTTAATTTTTATGATTTTTTAAAATCTTGATAATGTAAGATGTATCATGAGACAAGCGTTTTGATGCTATCAATTATCAACAAGATTAATTTATATAAATACCTAATATATATTATAATGAATTTCATAATAATACTAAATAAAATCACAGTTAATCAATATTATATACATTAATTATATATAAGTTAAATATTTTTTTTTTTTTGTAAGTTAATACTATATTTCCTCAAAATACTATGAAACCCAATACATGAGCTAACAATCCATCTTAAACATGTCACCTTAGCAGGTTCTCTCAATCTTCCCAACGAGAAACCAAATATTTTTTACCACCTACCAATAAAGTAATTTGTCCAAAATTTTGAGAGTTTCAATATATCTAGCATGATTAAAGTGTCAACTAAAGTACTGTAGAAAAAACTACAAGCTAACATTCAGAAGATCAAGAGTCTGAAGAGGTGTCACGTGCTAGATCTTTGGCACTAGATCTAGTTGGAGATGGAGAAACATGATCACATTGAAGATGGGACTATATATGAGCTTACGTCACGTTTATTCTTTCCAACTAGACTCACTGGTTTCTTTGATCTTGTTTCACGGACTCTTCCAAAGTTGCAAAGATATTATATCTTTCTTCATATTTATCCTTTAATACCTTGTCCATCATGGTATTCATTTGTTAGTAGAGAGAGATTGCATTAAGGTATCGCCTCCTACTACCCCTAGTATGCCTAGGGTCAGGAATCTAGGTAGAAACTTGCTCCAAGATCTTTGAGTCTAGGAAAGCTTGCCTATTTCTAGCAATGAGGGATTCCAATTCACAAATTTCATTACAGGTTTTAGGGGGAGCGACCGGATGATAGGTGTTGTTAAAATTGTAGCAAAAAAAGGCTTCATTTGAGTTGTGCCTTAGTAAAATGGAGGAATTTCATTTTTCACATCAATAGAATGACTTGGATTGAGTTTAGTTGGAGCGAATTGGCTTTATATCCTAGTAGTCAAATGGAGAAATTTCATTTTTCACATCAATAGAATGACTTGGATTGCATTTAGTTGGAGCGAATTGGCTTTATATCCTAGTTCAAATCAGTAAATTCAAGTTTAAGTAGAGTTTTGCATGGGTGATTGCAAAAATCTAGCAATCTAGTGGAGTTATTGTTAGTTAAATACAACTATCTAAGATCTAGTCATTAGTTGAGTCAACAAGACTTTAGTTGAGTAATTACAATTTTTGTTAACTCACTGATCTCTTAGTTAAGTGATCAATTTACTAAAAATAGTCCCGATCATGCATGAAATTTGAATTTCCTAGTTGAATGGAGGGAAAAGGCATAATTTTATTGATTGATGTATACTAGTTGATTGTACAAGTTTTTGCATTGCATCATGTGATCAATTCTTTTAGGATTTGCTCAAGGAAATAGGAGGAAGACTGATGCCTACATTGGCTAAGTTTTGGTGAGAGTAGGTCAGTGAGAAGGAGATCAAAATTGCAGTGCATGGTGTGCTTCATGTGTGAAGAAATCATTGTAATTCATCCATATTCTCATATAAATTAATGCAAAGCAGTGGAGGTATTTTTCCGAGTTCATTTCCCCTGTAAAATAATTATATTTTAATGGTTGCATGTTATTGCATGTGTTTTTATTGTGTCTTTTCCTTTCCGTAGAATAGTAGAGGAAATGTGTCTACATATAAACTAGATTTCTGATCTTATCTTAAAGAAATTTTGAATAACATATTTATGGTGCAGGAATTTTCTTCAGTGAAAGAACAATGTATTTCAATGGTTTGAGGCTTGAGTATGCATTGGAGGGAACTTTGAATGTCATTGCTTGAAAAGATAAAATGGAAGTTGTGTTGGATGACAATTAAGTATTGGAGTACACACAAACTAATATTCCAAAACCAACAACATCAGATGCACAACAAAATCTAGGATGACTATCCCAGAGGGAGTCAAAGACCATGTGGTTTTGAGTTTGCATGGCAACCAAAGCCGGGGTTTTTTTATGATTTAATATTTTTCCTATATATAATATTGTAGGCGACTATTCTTGTTTAAAAATTCATATGTATAGAATGTAGGAGAATATTCAATAAAAAACATGTAATTTACTATTAAAAAATCATTATTTTTTGGTGAATTTCATCCATTTAGTCATATATATGTAAAAATTAGGCGAATATTTTTTTCAAAACATGTCTAAAAAATAGCCCATTTATGAAATTTCGCCCCTAAATTTTTCCCTGATTAGATCACTTACTCAATGTGGAAAACCCTCACATATTTATTCGAACGTAGTAGTGATTCCAAGAAGCCAGCCTTGAAAGATAAGCTTAGGAACATTCAAATGTAGAAAAATGAAACCATTGTTGAGTACTTATCCAAATTCACTCAGGTCATAGATGAAATTGGAGGAGCCACCATTTGAGCTTGTGATCTTAGCACTCCTTAGTCTTCCAAAGTCCTGGGACAACTATCAAAATTTAGTTAATGGAAGATATAAGCTTCCTAATTGGGAGAGACTTTGGTATGATTTGGTGCAAGAGGATATTAGAAGAAACACTAGAGATGGTGTCACATCCAGATCTAATGAGGAAGAAGATTGTGCTCTAGTTGGAAACAGAAAGAATTTCATAGGAAAGAAGGCCCAAGGCAAGGCATAATCTATTTAGAACCATGGCAAGAAGAAAGACCTCATTAAAATTAAATGATTTCACTACCATGAGTATGGAAACTATGCAACCAAGTGCCCACATTTGAAATCTAGTAAGGAGCCTGCAGGAGAAGCATGAGGAGATTCTCTTGCATCACAATTCAAGTTGGATTTCACCCTCATTTCTTGCATGGAAATCATAGTAAGATGAAGTGAGTGGTACCTAGACTCTGGTGCTTCATATCACATGATAGGAAATAAGGAGGTATTCAATAGTCTAAAGGAGAAAGACCTAAAATTACACATAGCTCTTGGAGATGATGGAAGATATAGTACCAAAGGGATTGGAACTATCACCTTTAATAGGGATTCAGGCTCCCATATTCACCTAAAGAATGTAATGTGTGTGCCTAGTCTTAAGGAAAATATAGTTTCTATAGTTGTGCTTCAAGATAAAGGATATGATGTGATGTTCAGTAGAGGCAACGCATATCTGAAGCACATTTCTACTGGACAAGTAACACAAATTGGTGTTTGAGTTAAAAATCTCTACAAGCTAGAGGTATATTTTTCCATGCATGCAACGATACCTCCAGGGGTGAGGTGGGGCAATGTAGAGACTTAATCCCAAAGTTGCAAAGATTTGGGCAGGGCCCATAGGAGAGTAGCATCAATTGCAGTATACTCTTCTGATAGATAATTACCCTTGCTACAAGGGCACACTGTATTTAGTAGCAGAAGGATTAGTGTTAGTTGATGCAATCATATCTTGAGTGATAATTACAGGCTAGTAGCAGTCAAAGACTCGGGAGACAGTTGCAGCTCAAAGACACAATTAATTCAATATTTTGGATGCTTCTCAATTGTAGTTGTTGCAGTAGAAACAACAACAGTGAGAGGGATTTGTGTTATAATACATTCCTATAGGAGAAGGATTGTGGTTGTACAAAACCCTTCTCTTGCTAAGAAGGAGTATTAAAATTGTAGCAAGAAAAGGTTTCATTTGACTTGTGCCTTAGTCAAATAGAGAAATTCAATTTTCCACATCAATAGGATGAATTGGATTAGAGTTAGCTGGATTGACATGGATTTGTCTCCTAGTTAAATCAGTAACTTCAATTTTGTAGGTTATAAGAAGATTGGTGCATAGGTTGATCATTAAAATCTAGCAATCTAGTGGAGTTATTGTTAGTTAAACTCATCTATCTAAGCTCTAGTCATTAGTAGATTTAGTAGGAGTTCAGTTGAGAAGTTGAAACTATTGTTAACTCACTAATCTCTTAATTAGGTGATCAATTTACTAAAAATAGTCCCAATCATGCATGGAATTCAAATTTCCTAGTTGAAAGGAGGGAAAAGCCATAATTTTATTTATTGTTGTATACTAGTTGAGTTTACACATTTTGCATTGGATCAACTGATCAATTCCTTCAAGATTTGTGCAAGGAAATAAGAAATTCTCCTATATTTTAGGAGGTAATTTCCTCAAGGATTGTGCAAGGAAATAGGAGGAAGGTTGACACCTATAATGGCTAAGTGTTGGTCAAAGAAGGTCAGTGAGCAGGAGATCAGAATTGTAGTGTAGGGTGTGCTTCATATGTGAATCAATCATTGTAATTGATCCATATTCTCATTTGAATTAACGCAATGCAACATATGGGTTTTTCCTAGTTGTGTTCCCCTGTAAAATCATTGTGTTCCTTGTGTTTTGATGGTTGTATGTTATTGCATGTGTTTCTATTGTGTGTTTTCCTTTCCTTTATTGCATGTCTCTTGTTTTCAGTTTGAATTCATTAGATATAGCAAATTTCTTGACATTTATACAGGTGTCAAGAGCCTCTTAGGCCTATTGTTGGGCACAAGTGCATTCCTGAGGGCCACATCCACCCCCTCCATGTCAACTGTGAATTTTTTTGGCATTGCATGTCAAATAGAGGGATAAAACACCAAGAGATAACATGAGGGTAATTCATAACATGAAATTGGATGCAACTTAGACATAGGGTGCAGACCGGTGGCAAGATCAAGAGTGAAGAAAAAATTGAGACAAAGATAAACAATGGAGTGGGTGAAACCAAAAAGATATAGAGATATGACCACATATGGAGTGGTTTAAAGTTGTCTAGATGTGATAATTGTTGCAGCGAGGAGATATCAAAACACTGTTGAAACTAAAAGGACAATTCAGACGCCATAGACAAGTAAACCCCCCTCCACGCAACCAATACTCAAAGTTGATCAAATAACTAGGACAAAGATAATCAAAGAATTATAGGGAGTAATAATTTACTTAGGACTTGTTGTTTGAGGTGGCCACCGAACTTAGAAAATGGGAAGTTGCAACAGAGCAATTGTATCCATTGCACGAGAATCACTCGAGGAGCTATGTCTTGAAGTTGTGAATATTCCTCCCCTCCTTGCTGCCTTCCAAAAAGTAGGACACTTGTGCTTTAGATCAGAAAACTCCCTTGACCAAAATAAGAGTAAAGCCAAGATGGTGATGATTCCCACCAAATTTGCTTCAAATATGGAAACAACGGTACTCGCTAGTAATAGCAACGAAGAATTGTAATTAGGGAAGAATTTCTCTTGCTTTCCTCTGTCAAGGCCTCTTGCAGAGGGGGCTCTAGCTTTTTTCAGATTCCTCATCGTCGCAATTGGGTACCTAAACCCTCATCTATGTAGAACATGAATTCCATCTTATTCAAGAGTCGCATGCTTGTGCATGCATGTGGATGGGCACACTACCCTAACATTTAATGATTTCTCTTCAACAAAATACCAAGCAAATCATAAAACCCACAAAATTATTTAAAAATACCCCTTAAAAAAATTGAATTAAATAATTTTATATTAATCAATTTTATATATATATATTAATAATTATATATTTATATATATCTATATCTATATATATATATATACAAAATAATACAATAATTGAAAAAATACATTACTCCAAAATAAATCACTTTATTATGGAAAGAAACCACAACGAACAAAATAAATAATCAAAATCAACATTACATACATTAGTCAGCGGTTATAAAAGGATAGTCCTTAAATTTTATTTTAAGAAAGTTAGGTAACGGTATACATCCCAAGGCCATGTCTTACCCCATTCCAGTGGAAGGAATGTGAAAAGTAAGTCGTTTATTAGATTTCGAGTCATAACCTAAAAAATTCAAACATTTATTAGATTTATACAATAAACTATAAACTACAAACAAATATTTGTAAGTTATAAATTTTATGTGCTTTAATAAAGTATAAATACATAAATTAAAAGTATGGAAATTAATGTAAGATAATATAGTTTAAACCTCATAGCAATGGAAAAATGAGAATGCAATAAATTGCAATGAAAATTCACATTATGATTTCCTTAATATTCGAGTCAGGTTGCACCAGATAATTACACTACACAAGATTCTCCAACGAGACAAACAAATGTAGGACTCACATAATCAGTGAGTAGATTTAAATGCCGTGAGATTGTTTTTTGGAAAGTTATGAAAATTTTAATTATATTTTGAAAAAATTTGATAGAAATTTTTGTAAATTTAAATTATCGTTATTAAATTTTTTAAATTTAAATATTTTAAATTTATTTTTATTATCAAAAATATAATTGAAATACTATCTCTAAAAAAAAATTAAAAAAATAACCAAAATTTTTTGACCCAAACAATTCCTCCAACTCTAATTTAAAATATTATCCTTTATTTTCTATCCCTACTCCTCTTCCTTATCCCGTTAAATTGGATGGGAAAATTCTCCACCCAAACAAACACGTGTGACTCATCCATCAGTAAGTGGATGTAAACATACGTTATATCTCTAGGCTTTCTTATCCATTTGTCACACACTCGTCTTTATCCTTTCTCAATCTTTTCTCTAACTCTAAATCTTTTTTCTATTTTTTTCGTTTATATGATGAATGTTGTAAAACCCTCACTTCCAGTTTTTTCTATTTTTTTCGTTTTATATGATGAATGTTGTAAAACCCTCACTTCCACTTAATAGTGAAGGAAGATCGGCGTAGATTCACCGTAGTATCTATCTATTTATTTATTCTCATTTTCTTATTTGTTGAAAAAAGATTATTTATTTTATGTAGAAGCCAAAATTTAGATTCACCGTCAATCTAGAGTATCTATCTATTCATTTATTCTCATTTTTTTATTTGTTGAAAAAAGGTTATTTATTTTATGTAGAAGCCAAAATTTAGATACACCGTCTATCTAGAGTATCTATCTATTCATTTATTCTCACTTTCTTATTCCTTGAAAAAAGGTTATTTATTTTACGTAGAAGCCAAAATTTAGATTCACCGTCTATCTAGAGTATCTATCTATTCATTTATTCTCACTTTCTTATTTGTTGAAAAAAGGTTATTTATTTTACGTAGAAGCCAAAATTTAGATTCACCGTCTATCTAGAGTATCTATCTATTCATTTATTTTCACTTTCTTATTTGTTGAAAAAGGTTATTTATTTTACGTAGAAGCCAAAATTTAGATTCACCGTCTATCTAGAGTATCTATCTATTCATTTATTCTCACTTTCTTATTCGTTGAAAAAGGGTTATTTATTTTTACGTAGAAGCCAAAATTTTGGTTCCTCTCGTCACCTTCGGATTACTTTGTCCATCTCTATCAGGGAGGGGTAGGTGCATGGTGGATGCATGCCAGTAGATTCACAATGATATAGTTATGAGAACTTTATGTATCCCTTGTATCACTTTATTAAATGCACTTGTGACATTCAATAAATTGAATACAAATATTGTTAAGATAGCTTATATGATATATAAATGGTATATCTATACTTTTTAATTTTAAAAAGATTAAGTTAAATCATTTTTAAAATATTACTTTTAATAGATACGATTATGTATGGAATATGGATGACGCAGTTGGGGTTTATGTGCACATTTGAGGTTTTCATAGGTTATGGAGTTTAAAAATTTAGATATCAACCCAAATAGGAATCCTTTCTTTACACATCTTCTACCTTAGTTTGTATGCTCCATAGCTTGACATTCACTCTCATTGAGTATAGAGATGAACTCATGAAGATTGTTCTTATTAATTATTTGAATGATTTTTCTAAGGATTTTCTAATATGAACTCATGAAGATTGTTCTTATTAATTATTTGAATGATTTTTCTAAGGATTTTCTAATATGATTTGATTTGGGCCATCACATATAATTCCCTCTAAAGGGATGTCCTTGTGTGGTCCCATATATGTTGGAGCTTTTAGTAGTATGTGAGTTGTCAAGGGATCCATTATTTTTTTTTGTGGGCTAAGGTTCTAAGGCACTAGTTGTTGTCAGCGCATTGGAAGGAAATTTCCCTAATCTAGGTCTTTCCTAGTTGGCAGTGTGTCAATTTTACCTCCTCTTCAACATTTGGTTTCCCCTTTCATTACTTTAATTTCCCCATCAATTTTGGTTTCAAACTTTGCCTCTCTCTCCATAGACTTTAGTCCCTTGTCAGATTCTTATCCCTAGTTTTCTTCACCTTCTAGAACAAGAGGTTTTGTTCATATCTGATTACCTCTAGATATGTATAGTGGCTACTATCCCTCCCAATTG
Source organism: Pinus taeda (assembly GCA_000404065.3). Taxonomy (NCBI): domain Eukaryota; kingdom Viridiplantae; phylum Streptophyta; class Pinopsida; order Pinales; family Pinaceae; genus Pinus; species Pinus taeda. The sequence goes on along the minus strand of APFE030517717.1, from coordinate 56,468 downwards.
ATAGTTTCACCAAGACCATCAGTTAAAGAAAAGCCTAAGAAAAAGAAAAAATATATTAAATGCAAAGTGGAAGAGCCCTACCTGGTGCAAGGGAAAAATGTCCAACTTAATGACATTTATGCCATGGAGGAAGCTATAATTGTTAGTCATTTTTCCAGTGATAGGATAACTATGCAAGTTTTTAAAAAATGAATGGAGGATCATTTCATGGCTCTATTGGGCTACTCACCACACTGCATGTCGCTAGCTAAAGGGTGGATGACTTAGGTAACCAAATTAAGAGAGGACACTCAAATAGTCTTAGCAAGAAGATGGAAATGGGGATCATAGACCTTGTTTCTCAAAAAATGGTAAGAGTCAATTTTGATGTTAGGTTGGAGAAATTGTTTTTGATTATGATTTGGGTTCATCTTCCTAGTCTCCCTCTTTTCTTCTACTCATAAATATCTTCAAGGAGATATCAAAAGAAATCATATATTTTTTTATCTGAAGTGGATTTATCCTTCAAGAAAACTAGTTATATCGAGGCATGACTAGGATTTTGGTTGGGTTAATCAGTCAAAAGGTCTCATGAATGCCATCACCATCTCTATTGGGGACCATGTTCATAGGAAACCCTTAGGTTACAAAGGTATTCCTTTTAGGTGTGGATGTTGCCACACATAGGCCCGCCTAGATCAATATTGTTTACTAAATTGAAAGAGACAAGAGTGGGTTTAGAATTCTCCTATAGAAAAGGTTGTTTCCCATAGTGAAGCATTTTATTGTGGTTCTACACGGTGCAATTTCTTCTTCTAAGGTCACCTTGGATCATTTAGATCTAAACAATGTTTTGAAGGTGGATTATTTAGTCTTGATGGAGGGATCAATCTTGTAAAATCAGAGTGATCATCTGGCACCTCTAGTCACTATGGTGTCTACTATAGGGCCCCCCCTTAAAGGTACACAAATTTTGGTCTTCCCTCTTCCTATTCTTTTATTATTCTCTTATGTCCAATGGTTTATTCTTGAAGCTCTACTATCCCTTGTGGCATCCTAAAGTGGCACTCTAACCTTTTCCTTCCCCACTCACAAATTTTATCCTTTACCCCCCATTCCCCTATGAGAATTTGGCCCCTCCCTATCCCCATCACCTTCCCCTCTAACTATTAATTCTAAGATTTCCTCCCTCCTCGGGCCAATCCTTTCAAAATAAAATGTCTACTCAAAATTAAAACCCTCCCTATCCTCAAAATTTGATCATGTGGAATATTTTTTACTAATGTCATTGCTTGGGAGTGGGTTGGGAACATCTGAGGATCCTAATCCCAAGCCCAATTCCACAATAAAGGGATCCTTTATTTCTATTAACCAATTTTAAGCCAATTTGTAAATCCATTTAAGTAAATAGTAATCCATATTTGGGGTACTTAGAGCATCAACCCTTACCAGGGTTTCCCCATGAAAATTATGTCTCTTAAATATTAGGGAGTATCCAACCCTTCTAAAACATTGGTCATAACGATCCAAGTCTAGGTGTGAAGAAGGACCCTTCCAAGACCTTTTACTTTCGTGATGTGTTAAATTGCAATTTTATAAGAACATTAATGAATACATCTGCATGCTGTAAAGAAGAGGAATAAGACAATCATCAACACATGAAAACATAAGTGTTGATAACGGAGTTCGTCCAGGAGGGATTACGTCTTCAGACCCCGATGTCAAGATAGCGTAGGCCACTGCATTATGCATTGTCAATAAAGATGATGTACACAGAGATGATGCCTCGATCATACAAGGAATAATTTCCTCACGCATGAGTGGCTCTAAGAGATGTTCCACAGCTAGAACTCACAATAAAAAAACTCCTATTAGTATGACACAAAAGCAAGCATGGTGCACATCCTGCCAACATGGCACAAAAGGGATGTCAAAGAAAACACATGCATGACGAGAACAAGAGTATCCCCACAACATACAACAAGGGATATCAAAGTCTAACATAAAGATTTATGATAGAAAGTACATCACCTAGAAAGATTCCATGTCAAATCAAGCAAGGAATCATGACAACATGTAATAAACAAGATCCTACATCAACATCAATCAAGGATCTGTACAACATAATGCAAAAAGAAGAAGTACATGAACACATCATATACCTCACCACCAAGGGTCATTTGAAGCAAAGGTTGTCAAAGTGCTGAAGCTTGCTGAAACAACGATCTCATAGCATCGATTGCAAGAAGAAGACTGTTCGCACATGAAGATGGACATCTGCACTGGCACTTAGAAAAGTGATTGAAAGAAGAAATGAGAGAAAGACAAATCTGAATACACCATTAGAGTTGTGGCATCGAGTAGTGCTGAAACTATTGTCCAAAATCTGAATTCTAAGAATTTGAAAATTTGGAGTTCAAAGAATCTTTTAGATAGGATTCCTCAAAGATTCTGTTTCAGGTATGAGCTAAAAATCCGCTCCGTGGGAAAATTTCATGGCTCATGGTTTCGCTGCCTGTTTTTGCTGAAATCATGATTCTGCGTGCATTCTGGAAATGTCTGGAAGATGAAAAGCTCATATTGAAAAATGGATAGCGCCATCGTGTTCGTGGCGACGAGAGGTGTAAAATCCATATAAAATTTGTCAATTTATGAGAAGTTGAAAATTTTGCCCCTGCAAAATTCATGGTCCCTGCATAAAAAAATTACTTCACTGCCTCGAAATTCATGCCCACTCCTATCTCGAAATTCGTGCAGTGCTCCTCCTCCTTGCTCTAGTAAAATTCTAAGTTTATATAAAAAAATTAAGACATAATTACCAATGTAAGCAGTTAGTGTAATGCTAAAAAATAGGAAGGAAAAGCATGGGGTCAGGGGATCAAATCTCACCCATCCCAAACTATGTGCGTTAACTATATTTTTGTTTTAAGTTTTGAGCATGTAAGGTTTCGATACCTTATTTAGTGGCGTGCATACAGTTGGCAAGTGCTTTTATGGGGCCGCCCGCTTGGGGGCCGACCACGTGGGTAGGGCAGGTTTGACCCCCACCGGCTCCCTTAGCTTCGTTGACGGCACACTGTTATGGCGTTATATATTATGGTGGCAGTATTGATCTTGTAACAACCATGGCAATGGTTATAACCTCATAGCAACCGTTGCATGGTAACATTGGTTGGTAATAAATTTGTTTTGGAGTTTGTTTTAAAAAACCATATATTAACCATATTTCATATATGGTTTTCCCTTTTGGTGGATTTTGATATACGTTGGTTTGTTTATTAATGGAGTTTGTTATAATATTTTAATATAACAAAAATTATATGTTAACTTTTTTGACTTTAGTTAATATATAAAGTGATTTGTTATGATTTATATTTGCATTGTTTTTATATAGTTATTTTAATAACTATATTAAACTATTTTTGTTATATGGTTTTTTAACCTAAAAATGATTTTTGTTGCTTGTCGAGGTTTAGGAAGTCAATGAAAGGCTGCCATTTGTTAGTGCCTGATGGGTTGTCATGTGGGTCCCACGTGTTAATGGGATGCCATGTGGCACACTGTGGGCCCCACATTTTTCCCTTGTCATGTCAAACTTTGAAGAGCTCTATCTTTTGCATATGAGTTCGGTTTGACGAACCATTCGCACCACCACGATCAAGAAGATGAGATCTACAATCTAGTCCTAGGTCAAAGTCATTCCGATGACTTTCATTTTTGAGCATCCCTTAGTCCTCGTCTTGCGTGTGTTCCTAAAGATCCACCTGGATCAATCCTCCCCACTGAGGAGCTTTTGGTCCTCGAAAAGCATGGAAAATAATCTGCAACTTTCTTTGTACCTTGTCTACATCACAAGCATCCTGAAAAAGTCTCGTTTCCATCACCTTCACCTTTGTTCTTCAAAGCCTTGAACGATGAGCCGACACTTGCCCTTTGCAACCTGTAGTACATTGTTTGCAATTACATGCTTTGAACGACATGACCAACTAATGACCTAAACATCCCACACTTGCCACAAGTTTATAACACATCTCGGTGGACAAGTTTACAACAAGATGGACACGATACTTCAGTTACGACAACAAGGCCAACTCATCATGGTTGCTTCAAAAAGTAATGGAAAACACATCATCACTGCAACACATGATTTACATTCATAACGCCAAACATTATTGTTTTGACAAGTGATGAAAACATAACATTACTTTTAGATTTTTAACATGCAACTCAAAATAATACTCAAAACATGACCAGACATCATTGTTGCTGACCAAGTGATGGAAAACACATCATCACTTTTACACTTTAAAATGCAACAAATGGTTTGCAAAGAATGACCATAAAATGACATCATGTCAAAAAAACCATTTCTCACCGATCAATGTGAATGGGTCACCTCCTTGAGGTTGTTTTGCTTGTTGAACAACCACTCTTCCTAGTTCATGCACCAATGCTTTTTCTTTAAAGCGCTGCTCTGGATGGAGCTTCCAGCAAGTGGCTCTCTAATGGCCATTTCTGTCACAATGACTGCAGTAGGTTTTCTTGCTCCATATCTACTTAACATGTTTCTTTTCATGCTATGGAGAGGGTTTTTCATGCCTCATGAGTGCTGCCATTCTTTTCCAACACTTGGAAAAGGTATGGTTAGTTAAACCACAAAAAGTGCATGTTTTTCGATGCCTTTGTTTTCATTCGTTATTAACAACATCATCATAATCAAAATGAACATTTGAAGATCGAAAATGGTTATACCTTCCTTCATTGTTTTTGATGTTAGTATGGCGATGAGATCTTGCCTTAGCTCTCTCCTTGTGATGGAAACTACCATGGGATGATGGGGATGCTTTCCCATCTTTCTCTTTCATCGACAATGTCTCAGATGAATCGACACCTTTGAGCACTCTTCTTTAGTGTATCTCGATCCTACAAATTGATGCTCATGCACAACCTCCAAAGGTTGAGCGATGCCTTGGTTATTAACACCAAGTTCTTTCTCCTTGTGCCTTGTCTTTGTAAGGAGCCTCATATTTGTCCCTGTAACTAGGATCTCCACATCTCCAATAGACATCATACTATGAGAACATGAAATCGAAAGGAAATCAACATCTTTTACCTTCTCTTCCGATTTGGAAAGAACTGATGAGGGCTTCTCATCATCCATCGTTGGTGGTTCACTAACTATCTCAGCGCATTCCCCAACTTCTTTCCTAACACACCCAAGTCCTGCTTGACGAGGTAATTCCTCTACTTTGATGGGGTTGACAATGCCTTGGCCATTAATGCCCAAGCCTTTTCCTTCACACCCCATTCTCTTCAATAGTTTGGAGTCAATTTCTGTGGTGTGATTTTCAAACATAGCGAAATCATCATTAAGAAACATACATGAAGATGGAGAACTACCTTTTACCTAACATGAGTCACACTACAACTTTTCCAAGGCCTCGTCCTTTGCTTGCAGCTGTCGTAGCAAACTTTGTTTTTCCTCTTTCTCTTCATGTAGGTGCATCTTCAATTCATCATTTTCTATTTGAAGATTATGTTTGTTTTGCTTCAGTTCTTCCATGGCCTTTTTTGTGGCTTGCAATTGAAGTTACAACCGCTCCTTTTCCTCTGTCTCTTTCTGTAGAGTTTCACACACGATTTCCACTCTCTTGGAAATGTTGACCATGGTCTCGTACATTTCTCTTCCATTCTCTGTCACTGTAGGTTCCATTGTTCACACTACAATTCACTTACACGTAAAGACCACTTTGATACCACTTGATCCAGGTCCAGGTGTGAAGAAGGACCCTTCCAAGACCTTTTACTTTCGTGATGTGTTAAATTGCAATTTTATAAGAGCATTAGTGAATACATCTGCATGCTATAAATAAGAGGAATAAGACAATCATCAACACATGAAAATATAAGTGTTGATAATGGAGTTCGTCCAAGAGGGATTACGTCTTTAGGCCCCGATGTCAAGATGGTGTAGGCCATTGCATTATGTGTTGTCAATAAAGATGATGTACATAGAGATGATGTCTCAATCATACAAGAAATAATGCCCTCATGTAGGAGTGGCTTTAAAAGATGTTCCATAGCTATAACTCTCAATCAAAAGACTCCTATCAGTATGACACAAAAACAAGCATGGTGCGCATCTTGCCAACATGGCACAAAAGGGATGTCAAAGCAAACACATGCATGACAACAACAAGAGTATCCCAACAACATATAACAAGGGATCTCAAAGCATAACATAAAGAGTTATGACAAAAAATACATCACATAGAAAGATTCTACGTTAAATCAAGCAAGGAATAATGACAATTGTAATAAACAAGATCCTGCATCAACATCAATCAAGGATTTGTAAAACATAATGCAGAAAGAAGAAGTACATGAACACATCATATACCTCAACACCAAGGGCCATCTGAAACAAAGGTTGTCAAAGTGTTGAAGCTTGCTGAAACATCGATCTCACAATATCGATCACAAGAAGAAGACTGTTCGCACATGAAGATGAACATCTGCACTGGCACTTAGAAAAGCGACTAAAGGAAGAAATGAGAGAAAGACAAATCTAAATACACCATCAAATTTGTGGTGTCAAGTAGTGCTGAAACGACTGTCCAAAATCTGAATTCTGAGAATTTGAAAATTCGGAGCTCAAGGAATCTTTTAGATTCCCTTGGGATTCCTCAAAGATTTTTTTTTAGGGATGAGCTGAAAATCCTCTCCATGGGAAAATTTTATGGCTTATGGTTTCACTGCCTATTTGTGCTAAAATCATGGTTCCATGTGTATTTAGGAAATCACTAGAAGATGCAAAACTTAGACTACAAAATGGATAGCGCCATCATGTTCGTGGCGACAAGAGGCATAAAATCCATATAAAATTTGTCAATTTCTAAGAAGTTAAAAATTTTGCCCTTCTGCAAAATTCATGGTTCCTGCATAAAAATATTATTAAATTGCCTCGAAATCCCTGCTCGCTTCTGTCTCGAAATTCGTGCAGTCCTCCTCCTCCTTGCTATGGTAAAATTATGAGTTTATATAAAAATGTTAGGGTCGAAATACCAATGTAAGTAGTTGTGTAATGGTAAAAGATAAGAAGGAAAAGCATGGGATTGGGGGATTAAATCCCACCCATCCCAAAATGGGCGCGTTAACCATACTTTTGTTTTAAGTTTCGGGCATGTAAGGTTTTGGTACCATATTTAGTGGCGTGTGTATAGTTGGAAGATGCTTTTATGGGGCTGCCCACTTGGGGGTCGATCACGTGGGCTGGGCAGGTTCGACCCTCGTCGACTCCCTTAACTCCATTGACGACACTGTTATGAAGTTATATATTATGGTGGCAGTGTTGATCTTGTAACCACCATGGCAATGGTTATAACCTCATAGAATATTAAAGGTTCATTGCAACTGTTGTATGGTAACATTTGTTGGTAATAAATTTGTTTTGGAGTTTGTTTTAAAAAACCATATATTGACCATATTTCATATATGGTTTTCCCTTTTGGTGTATTTTGATATACGTTGGTTTGTTTATTAATGGAGTTTGCTAATATAAAAAAATTATATATTAAATTTTTTTACTTTAGTTAATATATAAAATGATTCGTTATGATTTGTGTTTGCATTGTTTTTATATAGTTATTTTAATAACTAAATTAAACCATTTTTGTTATATGGTTTTTTAATTCAAAAATGATTTTTGTTGCTTGTGCAGGTTTGAAGGCCAATAATGGGCTGCCATGTGTCAGTGGATGATGGGTCGCCATGTGGGTCCCACGTGCTGATGGGGATGCCATATGGCACATTGTGGGCCCACTTTTTCCCTTGTCATGTCAAACTTTGAAGAGCTCTATCTATTGCATACGAGCTCGGTTTGATGAACCGTTCATACCACCACGATCAAGAAGATGATATCTATGCTTTAGTCCTATGTTGAAGTCATTCTGATGAATTTGATTTATGAGCATCCCCGAGTCCTCCTTGTCCTGTGTGTGTTCCTGAAGGTCCACATGGATCACATAAAGAGGGCAGTGGAGTGTCTCTCTCTATAATGTTTCTTCCTTTACAAAATGATGATGAAAGGTGATAATGCCATAAATATCCTAAAAGACACCTTCCCTTATTGGGATTTCTTGTCATGGGATGCCACTGATAGATTGGGATGTCTTGCTTTAGGATAGTAATCTAATGTTTTAAACCTTTTAACTATCTAGTTGATTAGGTCCAGTTTAACCTTGAACCTATATTTAAAATAGTTTTATATTCCCATTCTATACCTCAATATGTATGGTCGCATTTGGAAAGAAAGAATTTTTTGGGATATTTCATTTAAGAATCCATTGGTACACTTTGATAAACTCATTATAGGAGGAGACTTAAATTTTACCTTGGGATTATGTGAAGTATGGGGATTTAGAGCTCATAGTGTTCCTTTGACAAACTTCTTCCTAAACCCTCTAGAGGAGGTGATTCTAGTGGTTATTCAACCCTTAAAAATTTAGCCAACTTGGAGAAATAATAGGGTAGGGGATGCTTGTCGTCCAATTTAATTGCTTAAATTATTAATCATTAAATTATCTATCCAAATTCTCATAAGCTTATGAGGTGTTGGAAAAATATATGTGGGGATAGGTATGAACCTAATGTAATACACTAACTATCTAATAAGTCACTTCTAGAAACTAAATTCAAGGGGAAATTATGCTTTATTTTCTCAAGAATTAACATGGCTTAGTTTCGGTGCAATAAGAAATAAAACATTAAAGCTTCAACATTTAACTTTTCCCTTACTAGATTAATTTTTATGCCTTCATTAGACTTCTAAATTTGTAATCATAAAAATGATTGAGCTATCAAACTTGGCCTAAAGTTCCTCGGCTCATAGTTTGAGGTCCTAAGGATTTTTATAGCCTTTTCAAGGTTCCTTGAGTTAACAATATTTGGACCCTTGGGGATAAACAAACATGATACCAAAATGATGTTGTCTCGCTATTCAATAAAATAATTGCAGAAAAATGGAGGAACAAAGTTGTAATGGAAATTCAAGTAACAATAAATGAATGGAAACCTGCAACTACTAATTAAATAAATAAATCATTTACCTACAGAAAGAAACAACACAAGGTATACCAGAGGGAAGGGGCCTTGCCTTTTCCAACACAACTGTAGAAAGAATCACAATTCTTTGTTAAGAATTACATATTATAATAGGTATTTATTTTAGCATCCAAAGGTAAAGAGTACAATGGCTCCTACATAACTTTGTCCTTATTTATCGAGTGATTAATCTTACTTATAATTCTACCAACATAAACCTCCCATGGATTCTACAAGGTTGGGAGTTACATATTTAAAATTTCATATGAAGAACAAAGAATAGAAGGCATTGATGCCTATGTTGACTCTCCCTTGTATTTATGGATCTCAATATTAAACTTAGAATGTGTTTAATTACATCTTTCTAAGAGAATGACAATAATGGAAATTTGTTTGATGCTAGATGATATAAAATGATGTGAAGCATTTTCATTGGGGCAGATTAAATAAGGAGTTCAACTATTTCCTATTTCCTTGGAGTTAGATAAATAAAAATGTCGCCGGAGCCTTCTATTTGGATAGAAGAGGATTTAATTTATTTGAATGATTTGGAAGCATATCAACACCATCGCCATAACACCTACATGCTTGATTTCACTAACACATGACACAAGTATCTCATACAACAAGGTTCTATCAGAGTTCTATGTCCTCCTGTTACTACCAAAATTATATCCAAAATACTATTGAAAATATATGTAAAGGTGCTATGAGAACTCTCAGAAAACAACACTACCAAATGTAGAAATTATTGTGTATATTCTAAATTTCTCATGAAATTTACTAAATCACAAGATTAGAAGCTACTCTACTCATCCGTGGAAGCAAATTCATGAACGAGAAAAAAATCATTAGTATGCATCAACATTTAACAAGCATACACAAATGTTTATCTAGGGGAAAGAAAATGCTCAAAACCCCTTACTATCTGTATTGCATTAGTCAAAAAATCTAGACAAATACAATATGTTATGCTCAAGCTTGAGCTCAACCTGCACTTGTAACTTTTATCCTTTTCCTTACTAACCAACCTTGGCCAATACTTAGCCAAAATTTTGAGCCTCCAAGCTCCTATTTCCTTGCATTGTTCCTCAAGGAATTATCCCCCTATTATTTAGGAAATTCCTCAATTTGGATTGTACAATTCCTATAGGTCCTTCTCTGACTACATGAATAACCTGTACAACTTGGAATAGTTTACAATTGATAGTACACTGCCATTGAACTCCAATATCAACTGGGTAAATAAAATTCTCTACATGCATGAGTTAATTTAGGCTAATTGATTAGTTAACTAGATGATCACTTAGTGTGAAACATGTTACAGACATTTGAGTGAATCTCCACTAGTTCTACTAACAATGAGAACTAGTTATATTGATAATAACTCAAATCAACTGAAATTGATTGCTACAAATTAGTAATCAATCATGTAGAACTGAACTCGAGTGTCTCCAACTCAAATTTACTAAGTTAACTCAGTGACAAGAGCCATGTCACCTCAGTTAACTACCTCCAAGTACTCTACTGAAAATGAAATTCAAATTTCTCCTAATTTAATCAAGGGAAAATTTAAATTAGGAATTTCTTGCTACATTTTCAACACTCCCTCTCAGCAAGAAAGAGATTATCAAATACCCCAATATTGCTTCTATGGAACTCAAATTTTCCTCTTGACAATTTTTTTGTCAAAATATATGCATCTTATTCCTATGTCATAATGTATCAGAACAACATAATCTAACTCTACACACAATATTGTAGATGGTGATACCAGATGTCGATATACTTGGATCAATCATGAAATACTAGATTCTCATAGAGTTTTATACCACTGTGATTGACATAGTAAGTCATTGTAGGATCCATTTGCTGACCAAATAACCAAACAAAAATATTTCTCATCCAGATAGCCTCACATGTTTCTTAACTTACAACCACGTACTCTGCTTATGCTGAGTTGAGTGCCATAGATATCTGCTTCCTGTTGTACGAAGAAACTACTGCTAACCCAACACTAAAAAATCCTCCTGAAGTGCTCTTCCTCTTTGATGGAATCCCAACCCAATATTCATCTGTGAATCCTTACAGCTTCACTTCCTTTGTCTATCTATACCAAAGAAAAAACTGAGTAGTGCCTCTGAGGTATCTCAACACATGCTTTGTTGCCTTCCAATACAGTTTGGTTGACTTAACCATGGCTCAACTAATCTGGTTAACTGCATAACACATGTTTGGTTGTTTGTTCACAAAATACATAAGTGAACCCACAAGCTACCTGTAAATGGTAGCCTCCACTTCCTCACTTGAAGTGGAATCCTTTTTCCTCCAATTCCCTGCTAGAGGAATGTCCATGGGTTTTCTACTATCCATGTGAAACTTCTTCAATATCTCATTGGCATAGTTTCCCTAATAGACAAAAAATTCTCCATCTCCTTGCCATACTTCCAAACTAAGGAAATAATGCATGAGTCCCATGTCCTTCATGTAGAACTCTCAGGCAAGGTCCTCCTTGCAATATCTAATCAACTTCTCATCACCAGTAAGGATAAAGTCATCGACATATAAAATAATAATCAATAATTTACCTTCTACCACAATGTGATAAAGGTCTATGTCTGCTTCACTTTTGGTGAAGCCCAAACCAGTGACATAGTTGTCGATCCTGGTATTGTTATCGGGAAATCTAGTGTCTATGCAGAGCTGCTAGTCCCACTAAGACAGGTAGCTATCTTAGAAACAAACATATTAAAGTTACTTTCATTTTCCTTTACGAGAAGTAGATAGGAGAGGAGCAAAGAATACCAACCTCAATCTTTCTCTTGGTTCCTTGCTTGTTCCTTCTCCTCTCTGACATATCTTTTCCGCTCTTTCCTTGACCACTCTGTTTCAAAGAGTACTTGTAAAGTCAAAGCAGTATAATACCTTCAAATTACATAGATCTATAATCATAAACAATATAGGACCAGATATATATTGATCACACAAATGCATATATTATCAGACAAAAAAGAATGTGGAGGAAAACATGAATAGCTTTATTGATGTAAAGATTAGAAGAGAGGATTAAAACCCATTGATCTGACCCAGTATCATCCTCCCAGCATGAAAGCCCTTCTTCACCTCATGAAAAGCTTAGATCACCCAACACTATGATATTCCACCAAGGAAACCAATAACACTTCCTTACAAGTTACAAGATTCTAGCCTCTAGATCTCTGGGATGAGGGATCCATATATAGATGATTGCAGAGGGGTGAGTCAAGCTTCTGGGATTTTGATTAGTGTCCTCTCTCTAATAGTTCTTGATTCCACTTGGATATTGATGATCTCTTACTCATCCCTGGGAAAATTCAGAGAGGCAAGTGTCACAGGAGAAGTTTCTGGAAGATTCCATGATCATCCACCTTGCAAACTATCTCTGCCATTTATCTACTCTTTCCCATCGCACCCTACAGAAGGGATTTTCAGTATGCATCACACTTTTTGCACTAAGCAGGTGAGATGCATTGCACCCTTAGCACTGAGCAATCTATATGGTCCAGTTTTGACTAGTTTTTTGTGGAGAACTTCTGGGAGATGATGTAATCAGCTGACCTTGTTCCTTTAGGGCATGAAACAACACTTTTAGGGACTCAGAAGCTCTTTTTTTATGGACATATGTGATTGGGGTTGCAGTGCCCACATATGTCTATAACAGTTGCCCCCTAAAGCATGAGGTCGAAAATATTTTGATGTCGGGTGAAATGCTTTATCATGAGGATCCAAGGTTTTTCGAACTGGAAGGCAACCTGTAATAAGATACAATACAATACATTATATTCATAACATTTTCATGATCTAGCTGAGGCGGGCATCCCCATGCTCAACTTTATAAATTCATTTCGATGTACATAGGACAAACGACCGTTTCTGTGGCACACTGATGATTCTGATAGAGCTATCATCCTTTGATTTGGATGATCATCTATGCAGCAATGATCTACATTTGATGTCTTTATTTTCCTGAATATATTGTAGCCCGGATGGATGAAATAGATCCGGGGTCTTCAAACTCGTCCAATCTTTGCCAAGTCGATCCATGTGAAGAAATGTTCTAGAGTCGAACATGGAAAGACATCGCTTGATTACTAGCCAATGATGTAAGTTGTTAACAGGCACGAGAGGAATCACCGATAATGATGATGACCATCAAGGTACTACAGTACAATTCACGTGGTGTGAAAATGGGATTTGGCATTGAACACCACAAAAAATCCCTTGGTCGAAGGTCATTGATGTAAACCTATCGCCAGAAGTGAGAAACTTGCCATTGAGGCATGCAAGCTTCAAGGTACTGAAAGGGTTGTCCCTATGTCGACTTCTTGGATAACAAGTTGTCACCAACAAGAAGTGACCTGTCGTAGGAGGGCCTTAATGAATCCCACATCTACGACACAGAACGGAGAAAATGACTTTGCGGAGGTGAAAACGATCTGATGATACAAGGTTCAGGGTGGCAGTCATGAAAGAATGGAGCATGAATGTATTGCAGCAGATGAGACACAAGACGGGTTGGTGAATTCTCTGAGCGACTTCTCTTGAACACATCGAAGACACTGAAATGGATTGGTAGCATTATCCCCAAAGATGGATGGTACGATGGACCAATGGTAGTATGACCGGTGAATGGAATAACCCAACCCGACTCAATCATGGTGATGGAGTGAAAGTGTCATGTTCAAGAGCAACTTTGCTACCAATAAAGTTTCTTCAAGTTTTCTTCCCAATTTTTCCCCAGTCATTGCTGACCAGTACCTCTTTATTTTTATCAAGCTTGAGGAGGATAACATATGCTTGTTCTATAGTTTTCCCTTTGGGCAAACCCATCGCTATGTTTTAACGATCCTAGTGACAGTGAAACTCGTTCTCGTCTCTATGGACAAGTTTGTCGTTATTGGTTTTAACGAGTTTAACGACAAAGGCAACTCAGTCCTTTTTCAATTTTAGAGAGTCTAAAAAGGGATGGAAATGAAAGTCCAGTAATCCTTTTTCGTCATATAATCCCTTAAGTTCAAAAAATTATAAAATAATATGAAAACGATGAATTTTTGATAGTTTTAATGAGCCGAACAAACAAGCGCTCGATCGTTTTGTGTAATAATCCCTCAGGTCCAAAAATATTAAAATCTAGAGGAGGGATAGCACTTTTGATAGCTTTAATGAGATGGAGAGGCCAATTTCTTGGAAATCTTTTCATATTTTATGAGTAAGATGAAGAGAGCTTAAAGGAGACTCATTTTTGAGGAATGCATGATATTTTCGGGTAGCTGCTAATTCCAAGTAAGGTTTGGAATTTTCCAATCACGGCAGTGTCACAAGGATGGCTAATAGAATAACTCATCGCAACTATTCCTCAAAAGGGTAAACAATCAAATGGAGGCGTATGATTGGCTAAAACAGAGTGGAGGTGATGGTAAGAACACGACTAGGGCTCAAAAGCTGATGATAATGCATTCGCAATGGTTATTTACCAGAGGTTGGTTCATTTTTTAATGAGCTTAAACTCTGGGGGAACATTTGCTCATTGCTTAGGTTTAATTTTTAATGAGCTTGAACTTCGCATAAAAACTACTCATGCCAGTTGCATGATAAGGATGTCTCATCGATAGATTCCATTTTTATGGAGCTTGCACCATTCCAAGCTTTGCTCCGTATCCTTTCATTATACAAGCTAGGAACGACCAATCCTACAAGTTTAAAGGGTTGAGAATCTACAAACTAAGAAAATAAATGGTCTCTCTTCACTTGCATGCAAAAAGGTTTGCATGCCACCAGGTATAGTGAAATAGAGTTTCCAGGCTATCATATAGAAGTTCTCACATTTGCAAGATAGTTTCCATCTGTGTAGCAGACAGAAACACTTCCCGGCTTAGTCCATTTGGAAAAAGGTGATTCTAGCTCCAACCACCTAACCTTGATGATGGAATCTTATTCTAGTCTAATCCCATTTTCCTCAACAGACAGGTGTCAGACTAGTCATATATCCTTCACGGAAACCTACCCTATACCCAAAGTTTCCCTGCCGAAGCAGACCAGGGTGCATGCCCCCTGGGTTTCAGTCATGGCCACCAAATTACTCGTGCTCTTCAGGTGGACAGACTGGAGATTAATGAGACATTCCTTATGTGAAAAGACTAGTTAGGGATGGCATTTGACTATTAGCTATGTGTGAGCGGGGGAATGAAATTTGCTCTACAAGCTGGACCACTCGGCCTTCATGTGGAAAACACATTACTCGAAAGATTGAGGAGACAATGGCTCCCATGCTATAAATATAGTCACGCCCAAGGAGTAGATTATAATCTAAAGGTCCTTGGACTACCATTACGTTTAGGTACACAATTTTCCCTCTCAAAGTTATAGGAAAACTTGGAAGGATCCCTAATGGTCGACTAGTTCCTTTATCGAAGCCTGTTAGATTTCGCATCTCAGGCAGAAGTGATGGCGAACCAAGCGCTTTCCAAGCAGTTGAGGAAAGGATACTCATAGAAACCCCTACATCTATGATGGTACCGACCATGACCATTTTGTAAGCTTGTACAATGATTCAGAATGGTACATTAGACTATAAACGGGGTCTGCCTAGTAGATTCCAATCGAAGGAAATGACTAGATTGCTCGGAGGTGGGACCGAATAAAAGGTCGGATATGATCTTGACGAACTTCCTTCCTGCGGTAAAGGAACAGGTAGATTGCCCCCATGTTCATCAGAGTTTGTGCTTATGAAAATAATATGAACGATGTCGTTCTCATTCTTTTCGGTGACTATATCATCTGAAGATGGACCTTCTGAAAACAAGACCGGGTTGATTGCCACCTCAACCTTTGACTTTCGTCTGGTATGGATTCAGAGGGTTTATCTTCAATGATAGATGCTTCAACTGACCACAAAGTTGCGTCAGTCAGGTTTTCAACTAGCGACGGACTCGGCAAGAGTTTCTTGTACCCAGGAGGAAGCCGTAGCGGTGAAGTAGGACGGTTATCCAAGACTCTTTTAGCTTCGTCCAGGAAGGGACAATGGTGGACGACATGATTTCCTTCACACAGTTTGCAAGGAAATTTACATTTTCCTTTCTATCCAGAGACTTCATTTTCACTAGTTGACGATGTACTCTCAACATGATCATCAGAGGTTGATGAAATCGAATTATGCAGATGAGGAGACCAGTCCCTTAAGATCCAAGGGATGCAAGGACAATCTCGATGATAGTGGTCTCCCTTGCAAATGACACATGGAGATTTAGGTTTGGACGGTGCAGTGTGTGGATTTTCGCTAGATGATGCATGGTTGCCCCTTTTTGGCTCCTTCTTCTTTTTCTCCTTCCCTTTCTTGTTCTTCTCAGTTACTTGGTTTTTAGCTTTACCAACTTCACCAAGCAAAGAGGAAGAAGGGGAGGGAGAAACAAGTGAAGCAGAAGGTTGAGGGGTAACTCTAGTATCATCTAGTTGTTGACTTGATTTCTTAGGAATCGCGGTGGTTTGAACGACAGAGGTCGAGAAGAGCCATATTGGTAAGCCGATTGTTAGTCCTGGGAGGGACAATGTGGTCATATGAGGTGCACCAACATCTCCCCAAGTGGAGAAAGGACTAGGATTTCCCACAAGGGGAAATCCTTGGTTGGTGGACTCCATTTTTCTCAACCTAAGACCAACGAGGGAATAGTGACGTTATTCCGATTAAAATAAATTTTAGACATTGTGACACAACTTGCTTTTTCAATTTTTAAGAGTCGAGAAAAAGCTAAAGATGACTCTAGTCGCCTTCGATTTTTAATGAGCCTGAAGTGATAAGTGCTTAGATGGACCTTTTCCTTTAAGGAGTCTGAAAAGGAACAAAAGAGACTACTCTGGAAATATAGACAGAGGAATTACCAAACCAATCACAAAACTACATAATACTTTTTACAGTACGGCAGTCAATCTTCCTGAATGTTGTGTTCAGTGCATTACGATCGATAGGGCGGCAGACACGGCTTCCTAAGGATAAAGGATATAGCCTATTGTGGTCTCCCAATATATACTCGATGGTACATGGGAGCACATGTTCATACTGGCACTTTTCGTCTCAAAGAGAAGGAATCACCCAACCTACAATGAAAGCGATAGTTACCAGGCTTTACGATGCCGGAATACATCTCTAGCCTAGACTTCTAAATCTTGTGTGTTAGGTTCCAAAGCATTTTTATGTTCATTGAATTTATTTTACAGTTGATCTTTCTTAAGAAGTTTTCCTTTCAGGTTCACCGCGTGATGTAGATATACAATTCCTGAAATGCAACCTAAGATGATAAACAATCATTTAATCTTCTTTTTGCAATGAAAATCCTAGCTACTAAGGAAATAGAAGCGGGGTTCTTTCAACATAGAGTAGAGAGCACACACTAGATGCATTGTCCTAAAACAAAATCAACAAGCAGTTTAAATGCAAATGTACATGCATGTATTTGTTTTCACTTTCTTAATGTGTGAATGACAAAAAGAATGCTAAGTACAAATCTGAACCGTTTCAAGTGACAGTACTAATGATTTTATTTTCAAAAGATGAAAGGAAGATAATGACGACACTTTACGATTTTGAATTGAAAACTGCTTTCGACACTTGAAAAACTATTAATTCAAATCAAATACAAGAGTAACAGTGTAATCGACCATAAAGAATAGTAGGATTCTTTTCTTTGACTAAAAATGACACTTGCGACACTTCCAAATCAAAAGACAACAGTTTGATTATGCTACTTCTTTGTAAAGGAGAACCGTAAATGGCAAACAATACATAAAAAAATTTATAGTTCTTTGTACTATGGAGGTTGAATCATGCAAAGGAAGGGAGTTTCCACAATGGTATACTAATCACAGACAACAAAACTCCTTAATAAAGATGAAGAGAGTGAACAAAAAACCAAAATCTGGAAGCAGAAGAGGTCTTATATGATCATCACACTTGTAACACAGGGAGAGAGCAATGCATCTCACCTACTACACACGGGAGGTGCAATGCATCCAGATTCCCAAGAGGATAAGGTGCGATGGTCCAGGGACGAGACTTCAACTTGGTTCTTGGTCACAGTTTGCAGCTTATTTCAGGGATTTAAGCCGAGCTAATGATAGTCAGTAAATGTAAATCACAGGGGCTGATCTAATGAGGCTACTTGAGCCACCACCAGGGCAATTAGGATGTTTGCAAATCAATTGTTCAGTTTATAAACAAAACTCAGAGATAGACTGAAGCAGCATTGATCTACTTTGCACTTGCATAGCAAATGTAGTTCGAAGGCTATCTGGCTTGACTTCAGGCTCCATCTGTAAGTTTATAAAGCAAAAAAATATAGACAAGAAAACAAGCTATTCATTCCCCAGCAAAGTCACCATTTTGTTATCGGGAAATCTAGTGTCTATGTAGAGCTGCTAGTCCCACTAAGATGGGTAGCTATCTTAGAAACAAACAGATTAAAGTTACTTTCGTTTTCCTTTACTAGAAGTAGATAGGAGAGGAGCAAAGAATACCAACCTCAATCTTTCGCTCGGTTCCTTGTTTGTTCCTTCTCCTCTCTGACAGATCTTTTCCGCTCTTT
This sequence comes from Pinus taeda, assembly GCA_000404065.3. Lineage (NCBI taxonomy): Eukaryota > Viridiplantae > Streptophyta > Pinopsida > Pinales > Pinaceae > Pinus > Pinus taeda. The sequence goes on along the minus strand of APFE030517717.1, from coordinate 37,773 downwards.
CCTTGACCACTCCACTTCAAAGAGTACCTGTAAAGTCAAAGCAGTATAATACCTTCAAAGTACAGAGATCTACAATCATAAACAACATAGGACTAGATATATATTGACCACAAAAATGCATATATTATCAGACATACAAGAATTTGGAGGAAAACTTGAATAGCTTTATTGATGTAAAGATTAGAAGAGAGGATTAAAACTCATTGATCTAACCCAGTGTCATCCTCCCAGCAAGAAAGCCCTTCTTCACCTCATGAAAAGCTTAGATCACCCAACACTATGATATTCCACCAGGAAACCAACAACACTTCCTTACAAGATACAAGATTCTAACCTTTGGATCTCTGGGATGAGGGATCCATATATAGATGATTGCAAGGGGGTGAGTCAGCTTCTAGGATTTTTATTAGTGTCCTCTCTTTGATAGTTCTTGATTCCACTTGGAGATTGATGATCTCTTACTCATCCTTGGACGAATTCAAAGAGGCAAGTGTCACTGGAGAAGTTTCTGGAAGATTCCATGATCATCCACCTTGCAAATTGTCTTTGCCATTTGTCTACTCTCACCCATTTCACCCTACAGAAGGGCTTTTCAGTATGCATCGCACTTTTTTCACTGAGCAGGTGAGATGCATCACACCCTTAGCACTGAGCAATCTGTATGGTCCAGTTTTGACCAGTTCTGAGCAGTTTTCTGTGGAGAACTTCTGGTAGATGACGTAATCAGCTAACCTTGTTCCTTTAGGGCATCAAACAACAATTTTAGGGACTCAGAAGCCCTTGGTTTATGGACATATTTGATTGGGGTTGCAGTGCCCAAATATGTTTATAACAAGTATACCAAGCATGGGTGCTTTCTTGAGTCCATACAACACTTGCTTGAGTTTGCACACATTCAGCTCTCTATCGAAAGTATTTGAACTCCTTTGGATGCCCAATATACACCTCCTCCTCAATAACTTCATTGAGGAATGATGTCTTCACATCCATTTGGTGGATCATCCACCCCATTTGTGTTGACAGTGCGAGAATTTACCTAATGGATGAGTACGTTGCTGGAGCAAAGGTATCCTCATAGTTAATTCCCTCAACCTGAGAGAACCCCTTGGTCACAAGTTTGGCCTTTTGTTTCTCTATGCTCTAGTTTGTTGCATGCTTTACCTTGTAAATTTATCTTGAACCAACAAATAATTTGTTTGTTGGTCTTGGGACCACTTCCCAAACACTAATTTTGACAATGGAATCATATTCATCTACCATAGAATCAACCCACATTGGTTTCTCTTTGGCTTCCTTGAATGAGGATGGCTCTATCTTTACCAGCTCACTCATAAGAGCCATGTAGCCAGTGTACCAATCTGGAAATATCCTCCACCTACACCATGAAGTGGGTGCTCCAACGTTCTCTCTAACATCCTGTAATAATTTTTCAGCTTCCTTGGTCTGCTTCCTTCCTTCTCTGGATGCGTTTTCTTGAGTGGATGTCTCCTTTGCATGTATCATGCTTCTCTAGTGATCCATTGGGAAGGCCTGTCGAAGTATGTTGCATGATCTTCAAAGTGCCATGATGCAAATGGCCAAGTCTTCTATGCCATAATTCGTCGACATCTCAGCTCTGAACCTTCTCTGCTCGTGCTCAATTTTTCACATTATTTAACATCTAATTTGTAGAAGTTCTTCACTCAAAAATTCATCTTCTTCACTTGTCCCATGGCGATGTGTCTCAAGAAAGCCTTTCTTTTGCTAAATATCACATTGTAGCCACGGTCTTCCAGCACCACGATGGATACTAGATTATTCTTCAAAACCGATACGTACATCACATCCTTGAGCCTGAGAAAGGATCCAGATCCCTTTGAAAAGTAACGATACTAATGGAAGTCACATTATACCTTCCATCACCTCCCATATCAATGTGCATCTAGAGATCCTTCTCCTCAAGTCACAAAAAAAATCTTTGTTATTCATCATGTGGAATGAGGCGCCACTGTCGAGATACCACACACTACCCATCATTGTGATTTTGATGCATACAATGAGGGTAAAATCAAGTTCAACTATGAACCCAAAGCTTCACCCATTTCTCCTACAATGGTATTCTTTCTTGATTTCTTGTGTAGACATTTCATGGCAGAGTGTCTCAGTTCATTATAGAGAAAGCACTTGATTTTGGACAAGTATTTCTTCTTGCCCCCTGGACCTGATTTTGCTTTGGATTAGAATTTCTCCTCTTTCCTTTTATTTTCCTTTCGAGCCAAGGCACAATTCTCCTCATCCTTGACCATGGATGAATTTCCTTCTCTGTTTCTCTGCCTTATTTCTTCCTGCACTAGATTGTACCATAACTGCTCCCACCTTGGTAGTTTCTCTCTTCCATTTACTAAATATTAATAACTTATATGCTAGTTCTTGGGAAGGCTCAAGAGGGCTAGAGCTACCAGATCTTCTTCAAGAATAGCAATATTGACCCTGCCAAGTTCATCACGACACTGTGTAAACCTAAGGTACTGCAGAATTGTTTCATTCTTTTGCATCTTAATAGTTCGAAGTTTGTCCTTGAGTTCCAGCTTCCCGTGGTCACTATTGTTCTCAAACAAATTGGTTAGTTTTTTCCACATCACGAATGAAGTCTCTTTCATGTGGATATTTGAGACAATATGATCTCGAACTCTCTCCAATATGATCCTCCTCACTTTGTACACATCCTTCTTCCATTGAGAAAGATTCTAGGCATCAAATGCTAGGGTTTTTTCTTCATCTATCTTGATGTATTCTAGTAGCTCATTATCATCCAATATTGCTTCCATACAGATCTTCCATGCCATAAAATTTGTGGTCCCTTCCAAAGAATACTCAAGCCTAAGTCCATTGAGATCCATATTCTTGGTCCTGGAGAAAACTTGTAACATTGATCTTCAAATTCGAACCTCTTGCAATGACAAATTCAAAATATCTTCTCTACTATGAATCTAGCTCTGATACCATGTATAAATTGATGCATAGATTCTATTTTTCTCATGAAATTTACTAAATCACAAGACTAGCAGCTAATCTATTCATCTGCGGAAGAAAATTCATGATATAGAACACAAATCATTAACATGCATCAAGATTTAACACACATATACAAATATTTATCTAGGGGAAAGCAACTACTCAAAATCCCTTACTATATGTATTGCATTAGTAAAAGAATCTAGATGAATACAATATGTTATGCTCAAGCTTGAGCTCAACCTGCATTTGTATCTTTTATCCTCTGTCTGAATGACTGAACTTGGCCAATACTTAACTAAAATTTCGAGCCTCGAAGCTCCTATTTCTTTCCACTGTTCCTCAAGGAATTAGCCCCCTATTATTTAGGAAATTTTTCAATTTGGATTGCACAATTCCTATAGGTCCTTCTTTGGCTCCGTGCATGACCTGTACAACTTGGAATAGTTTACAACTAATATTACATGGCCCTTGAACTCCAATCTCAATTGGGTAACCTGAATTCTCTACATGCATGAGTTAATTCAGTTTGATTGTTCAGTTAGCTAGATGATCACTCAGTGTGAAAAAAGTTACACACCCTTGACTGGAGCTCCACTAGTTCTACTAACAATGAGAACTAGTTATACTGACAATAACTCAAATTAACTGAAACTAATTACTACAAATTAGCAATCAATCGTGTAGAAATGAACTCAAGTGTCTCCAACTTGAATTTACTAAGTTAACTTATTGACAAGAGCCAGGTCACCTCAGTTAACTACCTCCAAGTATTCCGTTGAAATTGAAATTCGAATTTCTTGTTGTATTTTCAACACCATATTTATGTGTATAGGCACTACTATATTTCTTGCAGGAAACACCACTAGATTTCTACAAGTTGAGATAAAATGTTGTTATCCTTTCAAAGAAACTAGGAATTTGCAAAATACACTTCAAGTAGGCATCAAAGCATGGGAAATGATCAATATATATTCACATAGTAATTAATATCATTTGTGGTATGAAAATAGGTAATATGCGAAAAATGGATTAAATGAGTGGTAAACGAAAGGGTGATAGGTTCCAATAAGCTTTATAAATTGTCAAAGTTGTGGCTCAAAATTCCCCCGCAATCAGGAATTTGCATGTCCTCATGCAACAATGATGTAAATATTTCCTATATTTCGATAGTATTTTATAGTCCTTTAATACCACTATATGATAATGCATTCTCTTCTTTTTTTCTTCTCTTCTTCTTCTTATTTTTCCTTCTTTTATTTTTTTTTTCATTTTACGATATAAAATATTTTTTTTTTTTTACATTTGGACCATATTAGAAACATATCCTTAATATAAATTGGGAATCCAAAATAATGGTCTTGTTACAAAGTCATGCTTGTGCTAATATGTTACAAACTTGGAGAAGGGATGTATGTCTTACCTTCAACTTATATAGATTTTAATGGGGTCAAAAGGAAGGAGAAAGAAAGGTTTACAATAGGATTTAAATGGAAAGCGACAAGAAATGAAATTGAAAGGATGAAGGAAGGAGCATAAAAATGTTTTCTTGTACAAAAATTTCCCAATCAAATGACTATATAGAAATGGAGGTTGGTCACCCAATTATCTTTACCAGTGCCAAAAAACTTGAGGAGCACCAATACTGAAACTATAGTTGAACAATAGTTCTAGTTTGCTAGACTAAGAGAACCTCAATTGTAAAGCTACAGTGAAAGTTCAACTTGTGAATCGTTGAAATAAGGTTTTGATGTTGAACATTTTTTTGAAATGGTAATTGTGATGGGAAAATGGAATGTTATTAAAATGAATGGGAAAGGGTGTCTACCTCAAGCTTTGTAATAAGAAATTTAGTTGTAAGGATGGAACAATGTACCAACTTCACACTGAATCCCTATTTTGGAAGCAAATCTTCCATGTCTTTTCCAATGGTCAATTTTACCCTTTTTATTTGAGAAGAATCTCAAGGATGTAACCATTTTATCCAAAATGGAACTGTGGAGTATTCACACATAACAAACCTAGTGGTATGTTTTTCATCATTTGGAATAAATGTGTTGATGTCGAACATGAGGAATTTTTTTTGGATCAATAGACATTGATGTATGACATTCACCAATGCAAGACAAATCACCATTTATGTCCATGAGCATCAACGTATCATCGTAAATTATGCCAGGTATGAATGCATGAGTTGAAGTCAAGTCACCTGTAGAATATAATGATCAAGATAAATTAATGCATTCCCTTTATTGTCAACAAGGAATCCTTCTTTTCAATCGCTAACTTATTTGTTGTCATTATTATTGACTTTGTTGTGTAGAGAAGTGTCTTTGTTAAGGGTGTCCCCTTTCCCCCTTTCCTTTTCTCTTGGTCATAGAGGGGCTAAGTAGACTTATAAAGGATAAAAATAATAATGATGATTTCAAAAGAATTTCTATAATTCCAAGCTATAATATCACACATTTACTCTTTGTGCTTGACATCCTAATCATTCTCAGAAGGAAATTTGAGACATTTAGAATGCTTATATGATATTTTATTCAACTTCTCCATATAAACTTGTATGGTTATAAATATATCCACATATCAATTATTTTGGTGGGACCAAAAGGAAGAGGATCAAATAAGGCTTAAAATCCTTTTACTTATCCATGCAATGGATATCATGTTTTTTTTTGTAATCTTGGTAGTACTTTCTCTACTAATATTATCCAACCATAATCACGTTTTTCCAATAGTATCAGGTGGCCTCAACCTGCCCGTAGGAAACCAAGTTGGCCACCTTTCAGTGTTAAAAGATGTCAAAAATTTAAATAAGTCTTTTTTCTACCATCCATGCAACATTTTCTATTCTATCTACAATAAACATCAACTTAGGAAAGTAAAGGCTATTTTTCATAAAAACAAAATTTTGTCTAGCACCCTATTTTACTCATCATTCGAGGACTCTACCGGGGCTGGGGATTTAGCACTGGACCCCAACATCTTGCTTCTCCTCATGTCTTGTAGACTTTGCTCTATCCTACTCAGAGCTAAGTTGTTTCGGTAGACTTGAATTTGGACTACTACTATCTCCCTGTGGAGATTTTCCCTACTAGGCTCCTTCGTTTTGGTTTCCTCCTGTGCCTCTTATCCTTTGTTTAGTTCTTGTTCCTTTTTGAGTGTCATAGCTTGGGTCCCTATGTTCTTCATAAGCCAGTATTGCTGGATTTTTTGTCGGAATAGAGTATGGCGACTGCGGGTGTTCCCTGAATCTTACACCATGGCTTCCCACTCTTCTATCTTAGTGTCCTGGTTGGTGATGATGTCATTGAGTTCTCTTTCCCATCCAAATATTTGTGCTCTTACCTCTGGTGAATTTCTAGCCATGTACACATTGATAAGAGTCTGCATATTCTCCTTTCAGTCTTCCTGCCTTGCTTGCATTGGCCACTGTTGGAGGTTGCATCCCCCCAGTGGTATGTTTCCCTTCCTTTCCTATTCCTCTACTGCCTCGTTTGACCACCTCTTTTCCTTCTCTAGACATACTTTCTTTGCCCAGGCTATGATTTTCTTTGCCCACTTCTTTCTCCTTTGTAAGATTGCTCGCTACAGTGGAATGTGTGATCCGGACCTCCAAACTGCGCTGCACTTGGATTATTATTAAACCTAAAATAGTAACATAAGAATTATTAATAATCTATATGTATACTCCCCAAAATGTCATATGTTTATATTCTTTTGGTTTGGCCTCTCACCCAAGTCCTGGAAACTTGGGTTTTCCCCCCTTCTCCCTCAGATTACCCCCTAACGACTCTTAGGTTAACATTCTTTGGCCTCAATAATATTATTCTCTGTAATTCATCCCTCCCTGGCAACCTGCACCCTAATGGTCTACCTTTATAGTCCTACAAGAGTCCCTACATTGGGTAACCTTATCCCTTTTCTGAGTTTCAAAAGGGTTCCCCTTCCCAGCCTCTCTAATCTCGGGTATCTCCACTTGAATTTTGCCCCTAGATAGCCCTTGGGTCTTATTCTGGAAAATACAATTTGGTTTCACATTGAGCCAGGCTATCCATAGCCTTGTTTCATTGGCCTCTGGGAAACCCTCCACTCTATATTGACTACTTGAATTATCCCTTCCGTGCCTCAAGTACCACTTGGCCAGGGATGATGTCATTCTATGTTCTCCCTTAACAGGATCCCCATTGCCTCCCTGACCTCCCTCATTCCCTCTCTGCTCATTTTCCCAAGGTGACTCTTTACCTTTACCATTTATCTCCCTTCATCATCATTCCAGATCAGTTTAGAGTTCCAGGAACCCCTGGTTTCAAATTGTTCCAAGTCCTGGCTTTCCCAAGCCCCTTTCCCCAATACCTTTGAATTAAACATTACTAAAATTCTATATTTTAGGGTATTGAGGATGTCATACCATTGATTTGTGTTGACCCGTTTGCATCCACCGACTTGCATCTGCATCTTGTGTCCACCACCTTTCTTTTCTCCTTCCCTCACCTTCATTCTCTACATGCAACTATCCTATTTCTCAATTGCCTTTTGTTTTATCTTATTGTCCTTACTATCTTCAATCTCGCCTCCCTCTTGTCCTCCTAATCCTCCAACCACCCTTTATTTTATCCCTTCTCCTCATAATGATGAACCTCTGACACTTCCATCTCTATCCTTCATTAACTCCCTTGTGCCTTTGGCTACTCCTACTGCGGGTACCTCTCTATACTCATGCCACTTTCTAGCTTTGTTCTGCCTGCCCTCTCCCTTGCCCCCAAGCCTTCCTCTCTCCCTATCGTTCTCAACCACACCTGTCCTCGTTTTGTACCTTCCTCCTCCCTTCCCTATCCTTCTTGTTGCCCTTCCTGCTTTTGCAGTCTCCCACATCTCGATGTCCCCTCTATCCTTGGGTCCAAGTGGGTGGTTTCTGGCACCTCCACCTCCTATTCCCTCAGGCCAACTTTTCCTTCACTATCACACCCTGATTGAGGGTTTTCCTCCTTCTCCTTGTCTTTTTCTAGGATCTCCCCTAGTTTCCTCATCCCCTCCATTCGTAATAACTCTTCTCCACTTATATCTAGGTTTCTACTTACCTAGCCACATCCCTAGTTAGTGAGATTTTCCACTTCCACGTTTCCCATCCTGCGGACATGTGTTGGGATGATGTACCCAATATTTTGAATTAGCTTGCTGATCTCTTAGACAAGCCTTGTCGTCCTCTAGCTTTGGTTGATTTTTTCCCATTGAGTCCCTTTTTGGAGCTTTTTCACCATGTCTATTTCCATTTTCGAGTCTCCTTCCACTTGCAGTCTCTAAAACCTCTCCCTTACTGCAATGTCTAGTCCCCTCTTCAAATCATGAAGCTCTGCTTCATTGTTTCTTGCATTTCCATAGTCCATAGAGAATATTTTTATCATTTTACCTTTATCGTCTCTGAATACTCCTCCTATCCCCCCTCCCCTAGGGTTCCCTTTTGTAGCTCCATCAAAACTATGTTTGATTAATTCTTTATGAGGTCATGTGAAACAGTACACAGACTCGCCATTGGGGGGGATGGTACTTCCATGAGGAGACATTTAGCATACTGGACTTCAATTTTAGACTTATCATTATTCTTTCTTCCTAGGGATTTGTTTTCCATTCCTCTTCATACCATTTCTCAGCCAATATCGTTTCCTGTATGTTCTATAGTATCCTTTTCCATCTTTCTTCTTCCGTTCTTTTTTCATATTTGAAGATCAGATTATTTATTTCCTTCCATATTGACCATAGGAAGAACCCCAAAGGAAGTCTCCAAGCTCGATTCAGGATTTGGTTTTGATAAGGCATTTTCCATAAATTATCCATTATTATTTTCATGCTATTTGGATTCCTATCACTTACTCTGAAGAGTTGATTATGGTTTTTCCACAAGTTTTCACTATATCTAAAGGAATTGGTCAGAATTGGTCATATGTTCCATTGTTTCTACTTGTTCATTACATAAATTACAAATCGAAGGTCCTTGCAGGCCTTTTTTCTATAGTTAGTCCCAAGTAAGTGCTCGCCTGTGTTGGAGGATCCATGTTAGGTCCCTATAATACTAGTGATTACCCCATTACTATTGTAGTTGTATCCCTTATTAATATTTTTGAGCCCCTGTTGTCCCCATATTTTTATTAATATGCCTCATAGAATCCCTCCATTGTTATTTTTGTGGCTTTATATTATTATTGTTAGGTCGGCTAGGTTATATTGTCACTCCATAGATTCCTATATATAGAAAGGAGGTTTTGTCATTTGAAACATCGAAGAATTTTTCATTTATGTAATGTAAAGGAGGTTTCCCCTTAGAAGAGGCTGAATTCTAAGGCATTTATCTATCTTTTCTATCTTTTCTTGCACTGGTTTCATAACATTTGGTATCAGAGTTATGGATTCTAGGGTTTCACTGCTCCAAACAGGTCATCGTGGCATTTTCGCTATAACCTTTTTTCTGCGACGTTTCAGAATCTAAAAAAAAAACCCGTTTGAGAAGACATCATGCTGAATCTTGGATCTGAATTTCAGAGCTTTTAGCACTATATTTACGAAGATATGATCTGAGGAAGTTGGTCCTTTTGCAGAATCCTGAATAACATTCCAAATAGGTGACCTGGGGAAGATCATCATAACTTTCTCTCTGAGCATCAAATTGAAATTTCTTAAGAAGGTGTAGAAATAGGATAGACTTTAGTTTCTTTTATATATTTTTTAGAGCCAAATATCAAAATAATCACTCGTGGAACTTCATACAAGTTCGCTCTTCTTGAAAGGCCTATAATCAGGTCATCTTGGGAGATTGTGCATAACTTTTTCTTGGAGAATCCAATTTAGATTAGACTGGTGGCATTAGAAAGAGGACATAGAGGGCTACTACAGATCATAATTTCAGAATTGGATGATCCGAAATCACGGAGATACATTAGATTCAATATCAAGCTCCTACAACGTGAAAAAAGGTGTGTAGGTTTTTTAAATTTTTGCTTAAGCTTGGTTTGAAAAATTAGTTTGAAGGAATTCAAAGGGCATAATAAAGAATTATTATCAATAATTTATGCCTTGAGGAAAGAAAATGCAAACATCTAGTAAGAAACCTGAAAGCTCTATCATGACTCATGAAGAAGAGGAAGAAATGCAACATGATATATCAAAATTACAAGACCAAGTGCAACAGCTGTCACTTGCACAAAAAGGAACATAATCTAAGATGGATGGTTTAAAGAAATATGTAGAAGCTAAGATGGATGGTTTAAAGAAAGGCATAGAAGCTAAGATGGACTATTTAAAGAAAGGCATAGAAGCTAAGATGATTGACGTGGAAGCTAAGATGGAATATTTGAAGATAGATTTGAAGACAAACATGGATGATTTGAAGACAGGCATGGAAGATTTGAAGACAGATTTAACAAAGTTTCTACAAGAAATGCTTACTAATGGTGAAAGGGTAGTAAAGGAAACTCGTGATGAGAACAAAAGAAATGTTATCATGATTCCATAGACTCTAATGTTGGATCAAAGACCCACCATATTCCAAAAATTCATATGAGGAAGTTTGATGGCAAGGATCCCGCAACATGGATATTACAGATGGAGAAATTTTTTGATCTCAGTAATGTGCAAAACACACAAAAGGTACGTATTGCAACTTTATATTTGGAACCAAATCAGTTTGTATGGTATCAATGGCTTTGCTCTCGTAAACAAATTATCACTTGGGCAATTTTTACGGAAGAATTGACAGCACATTATGAGGATACAAAAAGCAACACTTTTTTTAGCCAATTGATAAGTCTCAAACAAAAGGGTTCAATAATGGAGCACATTGAGGAGTTCAAAAATTGAACATAAGGGTAAAAGATATTCCAGAGGAGCATAGGATTGATGTGTTCATAGGGTCTTTAAAGGATAATATCCAACATGATGTTCGCCTTTGGGAACCTGATTCATTAAAGAGGGCATTCAGGTTAGCAAGAAAAATGGAAAGCAAAATATGGCAACCAGGAAGCATACCACTCACAACTATAAAGACGGAAGTGTTGTTGCCCCTAGTCTTCCACAACCTATAAGGTTGACACCACAACAATTGGAAGAAAAAAGAGCAAAAGGGCTTTGTTACAGTTGTGATAGCAAATACACTAAAGGTCATAAGTCTGCTGAGAAGAAATTATTCTACATAGATTGTGAAGAGGAAAGAAAAGGAGCAAGAAAAGTCAAAAGAAGAGGATATACTCCAGGAACTAGATGAAAAACAAATGAATCCGACGATATCTTGTAATGCATTGGCAGGAATTACCACTCCTCAAACCATCAAGATAGAAGGACAAATCAAGAAGAAAAAGGTAATAGTGTTGATTGATTCAGGAAACACCCACAATTTTATTCATTGTAAGGTAGCAAAAGAATTGAATTGCTTCTTATATCCAGCACCAGAGTGTCAAGTGATGATTGCAAATGGAGGAACAATAAATTGTTCTGGAAAGTGCCATAATATCAAGCTATCCATGGGAGAATATGTATTGACTAGCCCAATGCTTTCCATTCCAATGGGAGCTGCTGATGTTGTACTAGGAGTCCAATGGCTACAATCCTTGGGTACAATAGCTTTTAATTTTCAAGAACTTTTCATGAAATTTTCTGTGGAAGGAAAGGAAGTTGAATTAAGGGGTATTTCAGGGAAACCAGGAAAGATAATCAGCTATAATGGCATGACAAAGCTTCTAAAAAAGGAGCAAAGAGGTGTAATTGCACAATTATGTTCGCTAGATGTTTCCACATTGGAATCATCTATTTCTCCAGATCTCCAAAAAGTCCTGGACAATCATTCCAAGGTATTTGAGACTCCCAAAGGTCTCCCACCTATGCGTGATCATGATCATGCTATTCATCTGATCCCAGGAAGTGTTCCTCCAAACATCAGGCCGTACAGATATCCCTATGTCCAAAAAAGGAAATTGAAGTATGGTTGCAGAAATTGCTAGAGTTGGTATAATAAACCGAGTCAAGATTCTTCTCAGCTCCCAGTAGTATTGGTGCACAAGAAGGATGGATCATGGCCGCATGTGTCCAATTGAGGGAGCTCACACAAGCTACTATTAAAGATAATTCCCCATTCCTGTCATTGATGGAATTACTGGATGAATTTTCATGGATCAATTTATTCAGCCAAGTATCTTCATTCGAGATATCATCAAATCATAATGAGATTGAAGACATTCCGAAAACAACATTTAGACTCATGAGGGTCATTATGAATTTTTGGTCATGCCTTTTGGCCTTACCAATGCACCTTCAACATTTCAAGGTTTGATGAATTCAATTTTCAAACCATTCCTTAGAAAATTTGTGTTAGTATTTTTTGATGATATACTAATCTACAGCAAGTCTTGGAAGGATCATGTTGAACATGTTAACAAGGTGCTACAACTATTGGAGGAGAAACAATTATATGCAAAAAGATCCAAATGTTTCTTTGGAGTCCAAGAGGTGGAATATTTGGGTCATATTGTATCTCATGAAGGAGTTAAGGTAGACCCTAGCAAAATTAAAGCCATTTAGGAATGGAAAATCCCCACATCCATAAAGCATCTGCGAGGATTTCTTGGGTTGACAGGGTATTATCGCAAGTTTGTTAAGAATTATGGGAGAATAGCAGCACCTCTAACAACATATTGAAGAAAGATGCATTTTCATGGACTCTAGAAGCAACAAAGGCCTTCGAACATCTTAAAGAGGCAATGTGCCAAGCACCTGTCTTAGCTACACCGGATTTCACAAAAACCTTTATTGTGGAATGTGATGCTTCAGGAAATGGAATTGGTGTTGTTTTAATGCAAGATGAAAGACCCATTGCTTTTGAAGGTCGTCCAATCAAGGGAAAGTTTTTACACAAAGCTATTTATGAGAAGGAAATGTTGGCAATACTCCATGCACTTAAGAAATGGCGACCCTACCTAATGGGAAGACACTTCAAGGTAAAAACGGATCATGATAGCCTTAAATACTTTTTAGAACAAAGATTATCCTCTGAAGAAAAACAAAAGTGGGTCACAAAGATGTTGGGTTATGACTTTGAAATCATCTACAAAAAAGGGAAGCAAAATGTGGAGGCAGATGCACTCTCAAGAAAGGA
>APFE030517717.1:3911-20500 GCA_000404065.3 Pinus taeda | reverse complement strand
TAGAATCCCTCTATTGTTATTTTTGTGGCTTTATATTATTATTGTTAGGTCGGCTGGGTTATATTGTGACTCCATAGATTCCTATATATAGAAAGGATGTTTTGTCATTTGAAACATCGAAGAATTGTTCATTTATGTAATGTAAAGGAGGTTGCCCCCCTTGAAGAGGCGGAATTCTAAGGCATTGATCTATCTTTTCTTTATTTTCTTGAGTTGGTTTCATAACAATCCACATGAAGAAGGCTATTTTTGGCCATGTCTTTTCTTTCCATATTCTATCCCATCTCTGTGTCCCCTATTGTATGTGGTGTGCTACTTGTAGTTGGTAGCCCTCTTTAATTGTGAACATCCCTTTAATCCTATATCCCCATCTAAGAATGTATGACCCCTTCACTTTTGCAATTTTTTGGGTTGCCATCTCTTTCTCATATAACTTTCATTGGGGTGTTTTTGGGGCTTCTAGCCAATCCTGTTTTTGTTTCCGCTTTCTCCAGTACTCTTTAGGTTCCAGGCTCTAGAAATTTTTTAATGTTTATTCTTCATGGATATTAGTATATTGACATACTATTTCTAGCTTAGGTTTGCTGATTAGTTTTTCCTCTCTGTTTCCATGCTTCTTCCCAAAATTTGGCTTTGTATCCTCCCCTAATTTCCTAGAAACTATGGTTTCTGATCAAATTTCTATTGCTTGAGGCTAAGTTCCAGATTGTTGATCCTTTATTATTGTCCTGGAGTCTCATCTTTCCTTCAGTTGAGCTTGGCATGCCATACTTCCTCTCCCATAATTGCTTCCATAGGTCTATTCCTCCCTGGATCCTTCTCCATCATAGCTTTTCCCCCATGACCTGATTGAGAATGTATGGGTCTCTGAGTCCCAACCCCACATCTTTTAGGGGTTTATGGAGTGATTTCCAAGAAAGTAGGGCCCATTTTTTATTTTTTACTTTTTATTTTATTTTCCATCCAGGGCCCTTGCCACAATAGCTTTTTGAAGATGTCTATCATCTTTTGGAAAAAGGTTTTTGGAATTGCTTGACTAGTTAATTGGTAAATTAGGATAGATTTTAACATTTATATCAGTAGTATTACCCAACTTGGCATATTCAGTGACCTGAATGTCCAATTCATCATTCTCCCTTGGATTTTTGCGAACAAGGGTTTCCAATTTGCCACTCTATTTTTTTGATCATTTAGCTGAATTCCTAGGTATTTCGAGGGGAGATTACCTATTCGAAATCCCATTATTCTTGCTAAGGAAGCTTGTGATGGTGATGTTGTGTTGAAGAAAAATATATCAAACTTTTCCTTATTTAACTTCGTCTCTGAAGCACTTGTGATGTCAGTAAGAATCTCCATTAACCATCTGTCTTCCTTAAGGGATTCCTGCCCATACATCATTATGTCATCTGCAAATTGTTGGCATGTGAATGGTAAATCATTCCCCCATGGTCTAAGACCAGTGTACTATTCTATTTGAAATCTTTCTTTTATATACCTTTCGAGTCCTTCCGCAGGCAGTATGAATAGAAATGGGGATAACGGATTGCCTTGCCTAATCCCTTGGTTTGTGTTGAACGCCTCTATGGGTGATCCATTAAGTAAAAATAATATGATTGGAGTTGATATCATTGACATTATCTAGCTTATCCATCTTGCATCAAAGCCAATTGCCTTCAATATTCCCTGTAGGTATCTCCAGTTCAGACGATTGTAGGCTTTTGATAAGTCTAGTTTAACCATAATACCTTTGGTTTTTTTTGTCTTTAGTGAATGTATTGCCTCTTGTGCCATCACTATTCCATCTACTATTTGTCTTCCTTTAACAAACCCTGTCTGTTCCTAAGAGATTAGACCAGGTAATATAGATTTTAGGTTGTTTACCATACTTGTATCCATGATTTTTTAGATTACATTACAAAGACCTATTGGTCTAAACCCTTGCGGTTCTTCTAAATGATCTGTTTTCGGAATAAGGGCCAAACACATGGAGTTCAGGGCCAGATGCATTCTTTTAGAGCATCAGGATTCCTTGACGATTTTCACTATATCTTCTCCCATGATTGGCCATGTCCCCTGAAAGAATTCTGTTGAGTATCCAGTGGGACCTGGTGCTTCGTTCTTCCTCATGCTTTTGATGACTTCTTCTACCTCTGCTTTAGATATATCCCTTATCAGGGCCATGTTCTGATCCTTGCTCACCATATTGGGAATGTGCTGTGTGATTTTGCTTATATTCTCCTCCCTGCTTATATTGGGTTCCGTTAGTATCCTCTGAAAGTGCTGAACTAATAGGTTCTCCATGTCTTTGTTTTGGGTAAGTCAGTTGCCTTTCTAATCGACTAGGGAGAATATCCTATTTTGTTGCCTATGTTGGCTCATAGCTTTATGAAAAAACTTGCTTTCATTTCCCCTTCCTTTAATCATTGGATTCTTGATTTCTGTTTCCACAAAATTTCTTCTTGTTGTCTCCTTTCCTTTAGTTTATTAATCAGCTGCCCTTCCTCCTCCACTAGAAACTCACTTCTACCATCATTGATGATTTTGAGTTGTACTTTCCTCGTCTTGACTTGGATCAATTCCTGTTCCTGATGTATGTTTCCAAACTCATCCTTGTTCCATTTATTTATTTTTCCTTTTAGTTCTTTGAGTCTGAGTTGAAAGGTATGCATCAGATTTCTCCCTTCTTTCTCACCATCATTCCACCGCTCCTTCATTTTTTTATATGAAGGTCAGTTCTCTTAGTGAAGAGGCATCAAACCTAAAAGGTCTATTTCTATTTCCTTATTTCTTTTCTACTTCTAATTTAATAGGCCAATAATACGACCCTAGTCACGGTAGAATTGTAGCCTCGTAGTAACATCTTTACTATTGAAATTTTTTGTAGCCAATAATCTATCAAGACGAGAAGCTATTTGTTCGTTCCATCCCCTTCTATTATTCCACGTATATTTTCCATTAATTGTTGGGATATTCACCAAGTGTATTTCTTCTTGTATATCCCTGAATTTCTCCATTTCTATCTCTTCCTTTAGAAGTCCCCCTTTTTTCTCCCCCAACATTATTATCAAGTTGAAATCACCTATTAGTAACCAAAGATTTTCCTCATGTAGTTGGCTTAACGTCTTTATTCCCTAGAGGAAGTTTTCCTTTTCCATTGGGATGTGTGGACTATAGACTACAGATATTAAGAACCATTCTTTATTTCCTATCAGGTAGAACCGCCCCGTGAGGATTCGCTTCATGCCTATCTAGTAATCAACTGTGACCTCTGTCGGGTTCCACAAGATTGAAATCATGCCTGTGCTACCTCTTGGATCTATAGACATACATTCATACCTTGGTTTAATTTTACTGAGGATTTCTTCCATATTCCCTCCTATAATATTTGTTTCTTGTAGCAACATTAATCAGGATTTCTCTTTTCTTAGTCTCTCAGCTAAGTATCTCTATTTACCTCAATTGTTTAGGCCTCTTATGTTCCAGGATGTAACTATCATTAGGACACTTGATTTATTTGTTGATATATCACTGAGAGAAGTACCACCTTGCCTGTGTTCCAACATTTCTCCCATAATATGTATGGATTCCTATAGGTTTCTTTGGCCTCTTTTCTTTCCTCCTTTTATTTTGTTTGAATACTCTTGGGGGTTTTCCTGATGCATCCCTAGTTGTTCTGCAATCTCGACCTATCCCTGGCCCTAATTAGCTTGATACTGTTGGAATGTCTCTCTGTATAATCTTTTTTAGTCTTCTGGAATAAATATTTCATATAAATGTTTCAATTCATTCAACAGTTTCTTCAAAACTTCTTCCTCCATGCTAAGTTCCTCTCCTTTGCTTGGGTCAATTTCCATTGTAGTGGTTTCCATCCCCTCCCTTTCCTCGTTATCCTCTTTATCTGCTAGCTCTTTTTGAGCTTTCCTCTTGGGGTTCGGTTTGCCTTGACTCGAACTACTCTGCTTTCCTTTCTCCTGATAATCCATAAGTTGGATCTCATTTTCTTCATCTTCTTCTACCTGTAGTGCTTCAAAATGAATTGTTTTGCTCAGTTGAGTTTGATAATATTTTTTCCCTGTGTTGTGGGTTTCCTTTGATTGTCTCCTTTTGCTTTTCACTTCTTGGAACCATTCCTTATCTTCTTGAAGTTTCCTCCATTGTTTGTGCATATTATCCCCTTCCTTTAGGTTTAATGGACAATCCTTAAAGAGGTGGCCATACTCATGACACCTACAACATCTAAACGGGATGTCTTCATAGTATAAGGTTTTTTGCCAAACCTCTTCATGGTATTCTAATTCCATTGAGCCAGGTATGGGTTCATCTATGTTCATGTACACACATATTCTCACATAGGATGCGTATCTGCCTCTTTTTGTCGTTTCTTCTATTTTGACAGATTTTCCTATCGTATTTCCAATACCCTCTAATATTTCTGGGTCCTAGAAGTCCATTGGGAGGCTGAATAATCTTACCCATACCAAGGCTACTAGAAATTTTCCCTTGTCTGGGTCATAATATTCTTCCCAATATCTCATAAACAAACCAACATTATAATAAGGGCGGGCCATTTTCAAATACATTTTCCTTATCTTGCAGGTTCGAGAATATTACTGTGCATTGCCTCTAGCTCCGAGCTTGAGCTCAATATGGCCTTTGGGTTGCAATTTTTGTTGTATCCACTTGGTGAGATATTTCTCCATCAGCCATACTCCTATGAACTTGCAAATCAATGCATGGTCCTTATGTAACTTATGTATCGCTCCAATTTATTCATCGGAATGATTAATCTCAGTTTCTTTGTCACACATGGAAATTTTTTTCCTCTACTGTCTGCTTGCCATCACGCCCTGAGGACAGGTCTTGACATTTTGTCTGTATCTCTTGTTTTCTTCTGATTGCTTGTGTTCTGGAAGAATCCCATGCCGCCGCGTATCGATAGGAGGAGATCTCTTCCCCCCCCCCTCCCCCCCCTTCTTCCACTGTCATTCCAACCTTAGAAATGATCTCCTAGTAAATAGCTTTGTAGAATCCATCGGAGTTTAGGTCATGATTGTGTTTATTTCATGATTGTTGTAGTGCCAATAAGGTTGTAGAGCTCAGTCCAAGATCATATCCCTCACATTCTATTCATTTATTTTCACAATGGATATCATGTTAAGTCTCAAGTACATAGGTTTTTATTTTTAATCCAAACCACTATTTAAAGGTGGACTGGGGTTCGATATTAGCTAATATTGATAATCAAGTAAATATTTGGTGCAATAAGTGCCTTTCTCAGGAAGGTAGATTAGTCATTGTTAAATATTTAATTGAAGTAATTCATATCTATTGGGCCTCACTAGAATGGATTCCAAGGGGCATATTAAACAAAATAAGATAGATATCCACTAGATTCTTATGGGTGGGTAAGTAAGGAAAGTGTCCTTTTTCCTTTGATTCATAGAAAAAATTGCAGTCCTGAAGACTTTGTGTTAGTGGGAAGTTAAAATTATCCCTTGGCTTGCATCAACTTTAGCAGCAAAATGTGTTTGGAGGTTAATCTAGGGTGAATTCCTTTGGACTAGGGTGACTCATAAAAAGTACATTATCGCATCAATCGTTTATTAGATTATAGATTTATTAAGATACGCTAAAAATGGATCTATTATTTGGAATGCTATCATCTAGGATTTTCCTATTGTGGGTCAAGGATTACGATGGAATCAAGGAGATTCTTCCCAATATCTAACAGGAAAGACCCTTAAATTGGAGATATTCAAAGCCATATTATCCTTGGTTAATTAATAAACAAATTAAATATAGAGGCTTATCTTTATTCAAATCAAATCTCTTGGAGAGACTATGAATTGGGAAATCAAGAGTGGATTTCTCTATAGGACACATAGTTGGAAGGTGGTCATATTGAATCCATTGAAAATTTTTTAAGACCTCTCCAATAATAATTTTGCATCTCATTTAGGTATAATATATCAAACTATGTGGGATCTAAATCCTTTGGCGGTATATGTGCAAAACATGGATACCTGTATTTGTCCCCTAAAAGTTTACATCCCAATTCTTCATGGTGGGAGAAAGGGATTTGGAAATGAAGGTTGTGGTGCCAGTTTAATCAATGTTTAATTTGATCGAGCCACAACCATTTAATTATCAACTAGGGTAAGTATATTTATTTCAAAGGTGTCTGCACTATCTGTGACAATACATAACATCCAAAGAAAGAAATAAAGGAACTAAAAGAAATGTCGCTGAACATAATTGTAGAACTTAAAATACTCATGAAAAATTAAAAATCATTCTACAAGAATGAAATTACTCATCAAACTTAATGTTTTATCAAGTAACAGGCACGCCACACACAATATTAATGAAACTGTATCAGCTGATCAAACATTGCAGTTCTAACCAATCATGTGTAACAACATATAATGAATCTAAAAATAGAAGTAAATATGCTCTATGAATTATACAACGACAATGATAAACCCACACTTAATGAAAATAAAATAATTAATATAATACTATTGCTACAGTCCCTGCTAAAGAGGAGGGTCCTTCCTCCCTAACAGGGCATATGGATGGAATGAGAACTAGTTAGGAACTCATCTCGAGATGTTCTGTATTAAAAATAGCTGTGAATTACAAGATCAAAATGTCGATATTGTCTTGTGTTGCATGTTTCCTTTGATGGAACTACATCCTTTTATAAAGTTTACATACCCAAAAATGGGGAACAAATCAGTGACGAGAATCTTATGGTTTTCATGATAATCAATGTTAAAAGAAAAATAGAAATTGTTACAAATTGTTTCTAAATACAAGGCCAATTCAAGTTATACCATCCTCTAGAATTATAATTGCTCAGATCCTTTGACCACCCATAGATAATTCATACTCCTTGAAAATTGTCTCGTGGAATAGTACCCATGTCCTTTAAAAGTTGTAGTGTAACATCATCTTGCGGTGTAACAACAACATGAGGTGTAACAATAAAACTGTAACAAAAAAATTCCATAGTATAGTTGTGAGTAACAACTCAGTTGTCAATTCTTTGGCCTTGAGTTCATAGGCAACAACTGAAAGGAAAAGAACTGAAAAAATTCCTCCACACTCACCCTGGTTAGCCATAAAAAAGACATCACTTCATTCAATATTCAACAAAATGGAAAAATAAAACGTCAAAGAAAGAGTTTCTCTTGTAACTAGGGAAAGTGATAATTAGGACATAAAGTTTGTGGGTTTAAAGAGAAAATGGTTAAAAATGGGGAAAGAGGTGTCTAAAATATGCTCAAAAAATGCACCCAACATCTCCCCCCAACTGAAGCAATTGCATGTCCTCATGCAAAATTTTTAGATATTGCTGTTGTATATTCACTGTAGATCTATCAAGTTCTAAGTGCTGACATTATCCTCATCAGTGGACCTATAGCCTTGAGTGGACATTAGCTGATGTAGCCATGGTTCCTCCTCATAGTCACACAATTGATAATGGGGCTAGTATTCTTCCACCAAAAGCCAAATCAAGGGATAATTCAATTTAAGCCCTATCTAGAAGGCTTCCAACGATTTCAAAATTCGAGCATACTCTGGAACCCATGTAAAAAAAAACACAAAATTAGGAAACCCAAAAGGGTCACCCTTCTGTAAACCTAGACTAGCAGCCTTAGTACGTTAAAGGCACCCTGTTAATGCTCGACTCTTTAGTTGTGCAGAGAGGTTGAGACAAAATTCCACAATCCTCCTCCTATAAATGGCTAATTGTTCCCTTATATTAGGAGTGCTTAGAAACCATTTAAAGTCATGTCTCAAATCTGTAGCCATGCATTGTTCCACTCTTATCCATAATGTTGCCTTCTCTTCATTGGTATCAACTGAATTCATGGCCAAGTGCCATTCTATCTGATTTCTCATAAAAGACATGAAGGCATGAAACTGTAGGTCCCCCATGTAGGAGAAAATGTGTGCAACTATATGCAGGCCAACGTGTTCATAGATGATATGATGAAGAAACAACTCACGCAGTAAGCTTTTCTCATTAAAATCACATGCACAGAAAACATCCAAAAAAGGTCAGGTAGAATTACCCACACAAGGTCTATTTTCGTAGATAACCTTCAACTGAAACAAAGAAAAAATTTCCCACAAAAAGACAGGGGAGGATGGAGAAGGCCTTCTACACCCAAACAGATTCAGGGTTTGTTCGTACAACTTATGTTTATCATTTGTTAAATCTTGAACTTTCTGTTGTAACTGTCGCACTTATTTCTCCTTTTCCATCTTGGTTTCCTTCCTTTCCCATCTTTCCCATTCTTCTATCAACTTTCTTTCAGCCCTTTGTTACTTAAGAGAATTTAGAACTTTTTTGATGCTCTTCCAATGAGATCACTCCTTTTTTTCCAGTTGCTTCATTTTTGCAGTTCCGATATCAACAAAAAAAAAAATTCTAAACACCAACCTTCTTTCTGATCTTGTGTTCCTTCACATGCAATATCAATAGGGGTGTAACAACATCTCGAGATTTGAGTTGTTCTATTTCAGCTATTGGTTTTTGTGTACCAACTACTTTGATAGTAGGTTCTTGTGGCTCAACTCTTACGCCTTCTTTTTTAGTAGTCTTTGCCTCTACTAATGGTTCTTGTGTAACAATAGTGTTGTTGGTGGGTTCTTGTGTATCAACTTCCAAGTTAATCACCATGGGATGCTCCGTTTCGGCTACTGGTTCTTGTCTAATAGCGACATCATTAACGAGTTCTTGTGCAACAAATTCCCATTGTTCAGTTTGGGTTTCTATCGAGATGGTATTTGCAGCACAAACTTTGTATCTAGCCGTTGCTGGATTCCTAATACACGCTGCACATACAAAACCCAGTGTGGTTTCTACTCTCATTTTATTAACAACCTCTGCCAAGGTATCCAAATCTAGGACCCTTGTTTCTACTTTACTCTCGTCTAATTGCTACCTTAATTTTTCATTTTCCTTCTCCAATTTTTCAATTTTATGCAGCAAAATTTGGGTCTTGTCCTTACTCAATAGAGGAACCTCTTCAGGATGGGTCTCTTCTCATTTTTTTTGTTTCCTCGTGTCCTTGTGCTTAACTCCTTTCTTGATGGAGGTGAAGGCTTTGGCTGTGTACTAACTCATACTCTCTTCTTCGGTGTCTAGCCACTTATTGGCTTCTCCAATGATCTTTTCTTAATCCCGCTTCCCGTGGATTTACCTTGCTCTTCAGTCTCACTAGCTTCCTTTGGAGCATCATTGGGGATTTCAACTTACTTTTGGAGGGAAGTCCTTGTCTTTCTACTCATAAACTCCTCCCAGCTCCTGCTTTGGCATTCCAATGCATCCAACATAATTAATTTCATGAAGATGTGGTTGGTAACACAACTCTTTGGGTGTGCAAAAATCTTGACAACAACAAACATGTGCCTTACATTTTCTAACAGGAAATATGGGAGGTTGACCAGTTTCCTATGTTGAAGGTGGTTTAACAACGAGAAATTGTAATTAAACACAATCATAAACCTTCCTTCACAAGTAATGTACTTGATGATTTATAAGGAAATGTTTCCCCACGGCCGAGGTAGTGATAATTGGTCAATTTACCTACATTTATTCTCTAATTGCTCCTCCCATTGCAGAAATTCCACCTTGAGGGAGGGATCATTAATATTTTGGTTAAAATATCTTTTCCCTTCAGCTCACAATGTTGTTACTCGAGCAATTACTTATTCTGTGACCTCTAACTTCATCCCCCTAACCTTTGTTTGGTTTCTGTCCAAATTTTTGGTGAATTCTAGGGTAATTGCCTCCTCTGACCCCTTGAGTCATTCAAAGAACTCAAACCATCATGCCTCATTAAAAATATTGCATGCCTTAGGACAATTTTCTAAGGCTTCTGTAGAATTGGGCTCGTGCCTGACTGCTGCTCCTCCCATCTCTGTTTCAGTTGCTACACTTTGTGTGTTTCTCTTCTTTGAAATGAGGGTGCAATGCCTTGTTGGGGTTGATATCAGGGGAGTAAGGTAGGCAATAAAAGTAGGAATGTTAGATCAGGAGATCATACAATACACGTTATGGTCTCATTATTGATCTTGGATAGTGGAGGCCTGGCTTAAATGCAATTTAATCCCGAGGCATGATTGGCATAAAAAGATAACAATAATTGTAGGATTTGGTAATGATTGTAGGGTTGTTGCTCTAAATTTGGTTTTAAAGTGCAGATTGTGAAATCATTTTCCCTCCCCCCAGTTTTAATGCAACGATTGTCCTTGGCCATCAAATAAAGTGCCATATTTATTTCCATAAATTTTAAATAGAGGAAAAAGAGATATACCTTTCATGTGATGTACTAGAGGTGATGTGGCAAAAAGGTACTAGTGAAAAGGTACCAAAAATGTGATTAATTTCAGCGATGATGTGTTGATTGTGTCATTTTCTCCTATAGCAAGATGCTAATGATACTACTTTTTGTGGCAGATGATTTCACGTGGTTCACTACTGCAAATTGTCAGTTGTTACAGGCGTAACAACAAATGTAATTGCTAGCACTATTTTTATAGCAAATTCTTATTTACACTACTCTTATGGATACGTTCAAAAATTTGAAAAGAAAAATAAAAGAATTGAAACTTGTAACAACATAGTGTAAGATGTACATAAGATAAATTGTGTTGTTACAGGAAGAGAAAAAAACACATAACAACTACCACATGGTGGTTTTCAATTGTCACAATTGTCTGCCTACGCACCTATAAGAGGTTTTCATAGGCAAAGTTTTATTTATATGTTTTTGTTACCTCTTATTATTATTATTATTATTTATTTGGTGTATCAACCACCAACAAAAGTTTGTTTTAATTTGTTACACTTATTGAACATTTAAAAAAATTGGTAGTACTGGAGAATTTTCCCCTGCCCCTATAATTTAAAGGTCAAATTCCGTGACAATGTTGACAAATGAATCCCTTGAAGCTGGTTTGTGATATAACCGAAGACGGTGCCCATTAGCAAGTTATGGTGTCCTAGCACTGTGATGGGTAACTAAATTCATTGTCCCATTATCAAAGACTGTATCAACTTCATAAGGACCTAGCCATCTGGTACAGAGCTTCCCCTTGAAATCCTTGAATCTTGAATTGTATAGTAGAGCCCAATCTCCTTTTTGAAACACCTTCTTTTTTATGAACCTATCATGCCACTTAGCTCTTTGTTGTTAAAAGATATTTGTTTGCTAAATAGCAACCAACCTTTTCTTATATATCTCATTTAGCTGATTCAACCATTTGTTTTGTGTTGTATCCAAATCCAAATTCACTTGTAGCGTTGTTTAGAGTGTCTTTATCTCAAACTCTATGGGAAATAAATGATTTTTACCATACACTAATTCGTATGGTGAGAACCTTGTAGTGTTCCTCCATGTAGTCCTACATGCTCACAACACCTCTAGAAATTTATCAACCCAATTTCTCTGGTGGTTGGCCACAATCTTGGTAAGAATCCCCTCAATGACCTTATTGGTGGTTTCCACTTGGCCATTTTCCTGTGGATGATAAGGTGACGTAATCCTATGACAAATTTTTTATTTCTCAACTAGCTTTTGAGTCAAATGGGATGTGAATTGGGGCCCTCCATCTGTCACTATTTTCTGAGGTATCCTAAAGCGAACAAAAATCTCTTCAAACAAGAAGTTTGAAATAGCCTGCTTTGTGGCTTTGGTCAATGGCTTCACTTCAATCCACTTTTGACATAATCTGTGCCAATTAGGATGTAGGATGTTTACTGGGATGAAGGATTAATTGTCCTACAAAATCCAAGGCCCATTTCTCAAATGGTTCTAAGACTATTTGAGGGTGTAACGACATCTCATTTGATTGGAGCAGTTGACCCATTCTCTGGTCGCTGTCACATCCCTTCACAAGTTTCTTTGCATCCTGAAATATTGTGGGCCAATAGTATCCTGTTAAAAGAACCTTGTACCCTATCCTTTTATTTGCAAAGTATCCTCCACAAGGTTCCTCATGACAAGCTCTAACGATATCAAATATTTAATCCTCCCTTACACACCGTCTAATTTGATGATCTGGCCTAGTGTGATAGAGATTTCCCTCAATCCAAGAATATCCTACACTTTGCTGGAAAACTCTTTTATTTTATCTTGAGGATAGGTGTTGTGGAAATATTCCTACAACAAGATAATTAGCTATTTCTATATACCATGGTTAATGAGTTGAAATAGAAAGAAGGTGCTCATCTGGAAAAGAGTCTTCAATAAGCATGCAATAACCAATGTGTAACCCTACCATTAGTGACCAGTTTATTCATTAAAAAACGAATGACAGAGTGGTCAGTGTCTACAAACACTTGATATCTCGTGATGTAGTGTCGAAATTTGTTGATGGCATGCACTACTGTAAGGAACTCTTTTTCCGTCACTGCAAAATAGGTGTTGCTGATACAAATTTTTTAAATTTGGTAGAGGCATGTTGACATTTCCCCATTGAAACAAATTCCACATCTTTCACAAGTAAAGAAAATAAAGTAGATGCAATCTTCAAATTTTTTTCTATAAATCTTCCATAATACCCTGCATGTCCCAAAAAACTGTGTACCTCTTTTTGTATTTTGGGGATTGGAATTTTCAAGATTACCTCTATCTTAGTAGGGTCTACTTTAATCTCGTCATGATAAATAAGATGTCCCAACACAGTCCCTTCATTCATCATCATGCGACACTTTACAGTAC
The DNA here is from genome assembly GCA_000404065.3 of Pinus taeda. Taxonomy (NCBI): domain Eukaryota; kingdom Viridiplantae; phylum Streptophyta; class Pinopsida; order Pinales; family Pinaceae; genus Pinus; species Pinus taeda. The sequence continues at coordinate 7,760 of APFE030517717.1, read as the reverse complement.
TTAAAGAAACATTAGTTTGTACATATCGTTCTAATAATTTTTCAATATTAACTAATGTTGTTTCAAAGGCATCACCATAAGGTGTAAATTCATCCATAAATATTTCTAAACAACCATTTAACATATCTGAGAAAATTCCTAATATTTCCCTTTGGAAAGTTGTTGGCACATTATAGAGTCAAGAAGGAAGAACCATGTATGCAAAGGTTCCCCAAGGGCAGGTAAAGGTTGTTTTATCCTGATCTTCTGGGGAGATCTATATTTGATTGTAACGATTAAACCCATCCAAAAATGAAAAAAAAAATCTTCCCAGACAGGGTATCAAGGACCTGATATATGAATGGCAGAGGGAAATGGTCCTTTTAACTGGCCTTGTTGAGTTCTCTATAGTCTACATAGACTCTCCACTTGCCATTCTTTTTAGGAATGGTGAATAGTGGGGATACCCACTAACTATCAGAAATCGGATAAATGAAATTGGCATTTAGGAGTTTCTGCAATTGTTTTTTACTACCTCCTTTAGTGCAGGGTTCATACATTGTTGAAGCTACCCAACTAGATTGAAACCTTCTTTTAAATAGATGTGGTGAGTGCACAGGATGGGTTGGATTCATTTTATGTCTATATAATACCATGGAAAAGCCTTTTTATACTTATGTAACAACTGTAACAACATTTTTTTTGTTTAGTAGCCAGGTTTGGATTGACATTTAGATATTTATCTGGTTCTATTTCAACCAGACTATTATTAATATTTGGAGTGGTCTTCATCTGTTCAAAGCCTAGGTATTCCACATCATCTTCCTCCCTCGAGTCTTCAATAGAAGTAACAGAAAGTGGATTACTGATAAATATATTTATAATATCACCTTTTGTCTCATCTTTATAGTAATGGGCTTTTCCAAGGGTAAGAAGTGGTTGGGCGTAATCTGATTCGGGTTCAAATTCGTCCCACAAGGGGTTTCCCAAATCCATACTTGGTTTCACTGGGGGTAGAGGCTAAGGTTCTTTGTGGCCTATCCATTTGAAATTATCATAGACCCAAACCTGCATCCTATGAATGTATCTATGATATCCAACCAAGGCCTTCTTAGAATCAAGAGATCCCCCCCCAGGTTTGATTTAGTTTGTAAAATGAGGAGGTTTTTTGTATATTTCCAAGAATGCACAGTGATCAGTACGTATTCTAACAGTCTTTCAGGTTTAACATGTGACCTGCTTGCTAATTCTAACATCGCGGGTGTTTGTCGTAGTCTGTGTAATCCCAAAGTGGTGAAGAGATCCATGATCATTACATTGATTGTCACCCCCAAATCAATCAATTATTGGTAATGGGCCCGTCATCAATGTAAACATTGACTATAGGATTCCCTGGATCATTATATTTGGTTAATAGAGGCTAAATAGTAATCAATTCAGACATCTTTCCCATCACATGAATAGTAACAAGGTCCTTAGGCTTCCTTCCAAGTTTTTAACACACAGATCACTTATTTTTTTGTATAGATAGGCGCATGTTTAATGGCTTGTAGTAAAGTAATTCGTATGTGTAGGTTTTTTAACTCCCTAAGAAAATCATATTTAGGTTGTGAAACCATCCCAATTTCCACTAGTATTTGCAAATACAGAGGATCCTTAGTTATCATAGTTGAATCAATTGTTATAGGTGTATCAACTTTACTCGAATTAGATATTACAGGTGTAGATGTCCTATCTGAGTTGGATGTTATAGGTGTGATAACATCTTCAAGATCTGTGGTATCTTCTTTGGGTGACTCACACTTTTCTTCAGTAATAACAAGAGATTTTTTTTAGATTAATCACTTTCCCTGATCGAAGGTGAATTCCATTACATCTAATAGGAGTAATATAGTAATTCTGGAAAGTAGTTGGGGCCTCTATGTTCTAGGTTACCTTATTATTTGGGTTAGGATTAGGTTGTATAGGTAATTGGGGTTGTATAGGAGGTTTAGCAGCAAGTGTCTGAAGAGGTGGAAGCTGTAATTGTTGTTGCATTGGTAATGTAGGAGGGGCTAGACCTAAGGAATTTCCTCTCCAATTTTGAGGCCAAGGATATGGATGAGATGGAGGGTATTGGAAAGGTGGAGAGGGAGACCATTGGTTCCAAGGTGAAGGAAACTGTGATGGAGGAGGAGTGGAATACTTCTGAGAAAATTGTTGAGAAATATATATATATTATTCCATGGATTAAAAGAAGAAAAGTCTTGAGACATACCTGGGGGTTGTGGTTGCTAAACTTCCTTGCTTGACTCTTTAAGCACTGCTTTCAAGTTGGGAAGCTTTGGGCAATAGCCTATAGAATGATCTAGATAAGAAATGTTGCATAAGTTGATGCTGTTAACTTTGCATTCCCTCAAGGAGTGTTTCTCCTTGCATTTCAGGTAGAATACAACTAAGGATGTATCAACTTCTTCTTGTGATTTCTTCACTTGTGATGTCATTATTTGAGCAGATAAGGTACTAAGGAGATCAATTTTAATGTTTTTAAACAAATTTCCAATATCGACTTTGGTCACACCTCCTTTTTCATATTTCTATATCCTAACAGAGGCATCCCATACCATACTTCTTCCATGCGATGACCCTCTCGAGCATCTTAGGTAGAGATTTATTATATCATCAGATGATTCCTGAGATATGTCTCCTTTCCCTGGTATATTCAATGTATCAAGGTAGTCATCTCTCATTCCCCTTATGAATATAGTAATCAATATTTCTAGATCTAAATCTAACCCAGTCCTCATTCCTCTTACTGATTGGGTTTCTAACCCAGTCCCCGTAGATAAAAAGCAAGGAATAATCCGAGTATGCATTGATTTCAGAGACCTAAACAAGGCTTGTCCTAAAGACAATTACCCTATGCCATTTATTGATCAGATTATCGACGAGTGTGTGGGTAATGAGATTTTCTCCTTCATTGATGGATTCTCTGGTTATAATCAAATTTCGATCCGTCCTGAAGACCAACACAAGACGGCCTTCATATGTCCCTGGGGTACCTTTGGATATCGAAAGATGCCTTTTGGTCTTAAAAATGCTGGAGCTACCTTTTAGTGGGCCATGTCTTATGCTTTCCGTGACATTAATCATATCATCGAAGCATACTTAGATGATCTCGCTGCTCGCTCTCGGAAGAGGACTGATCATCGTAGTCACCTTTGAATGGTTTTCGAACGATGTCGTTTTTATAAAATCCGGTTGAATCCCAACAAGTGCGTTTTCGCAGTTACATCTGGTTGGTTGTTAGGGTTCATAGTGTCGAATGAAGGGATTCGGGTAGATCCCTTCAAGGTTGAGGCAATAGTTCGGTTGCCTCCCCCGTCTTCAATACGTCAACTTCAGAGTCTTCAAGGGAAGGCTAACTTCTTACGTCGGTTTATAGCAAATTATGCCGAGATCACTAAAGGGTTCATGCGGTTGTTACGTAAAGGAGTTCCATTTGTGTGGGACGACTTTGCGCAACGATCATTTGATGCTTTGAAAAAATCATTAGTCTCTACCCCGCTTTTGAGTCCACCGGATTATGGCAAAGACTTCCTTTTATATCTCGTGGCAGCAAAATCAACCATTGGTATGGTTCTGGTTCAGGAAGACGATGCTCTCACCAAGCACGTGATTTATTATTTGAGCCGAGGCCTAATAGGCCCTGAACTCCGCTATTCTCCGGTAGAGAAATTAGCCTTGGCAGCTGTTCATGTTGTCCAGCGGCTTCATCATTACATATTGCTACGCAAAACTTTTGTCTTAGCAGCAGTCAATCCGTTTCAATTTGTCCTCAGTAGGCGAGTGATTGGGGGAAAATATAACAGATGGATAGTCATCTTGCAA
>APFE030517715.1:0-18906 GCA_000404065.3 Pinus taeda | reverse complement strand
AGAAATCAAAATTGAACATATATTTTACTAATAAAAGTTATATTATATAGATTTTTTTTTTCTTTTTTTCTTTTAAATTAGCGAACTGATTTTAACAGATCCATAAACTTCAAATATTAATGAGAATCCATAAACAATATTAATACAAATCCATAAATTGAAATAGTGAATACATATATCAATAAACTATCCATATGAAAATATATACAAATATCACATGAACATCCATAAACTGAAATAATAAGAATCCATAGACTAAAATAGTTTCCATGATGTACATCCATAAACTATCCATGTATAAAAATATACAAAGTTTGTATCACATGTGAATGTGCCTTATGAAATGAGCCTGAAAATATATAAACTATGACAATATAAGCACCACCATAACTTGTATGTGAGTTCTACCACAGAAAGTAAGTGTCGATAAGCTAGTACTACAATATAACACATTCGGATTCAAACTAATTAGATCATTATTTGTACAAAATACACAATATGGAAATAAATGGTTTTGAATCACATTTTTAATTACATATACATGAATCTACTAACCTCAATTGAGTCCAAATGCAATTCGGATAGGATGGGAGTATGATGAATCTGGGTTTGGTGCTCCCCTTCCCATGCCTCAATGATTGGGGCCTGCATCGATGAACCTCAACCATTAGTGCCTCTAAACCCAACATCCCACTCATGTCTCTACATAATAGAGACATCAATGACACTTTGCATATGGGCCAATGTACAGAATGGAAATGACAAATTATAATTAGTCTACAAATTAATTAGCATATATGTGTAACTTAAAAAGAGAAAATGTTGAAATATTAGGAACAAAAAGGTTTACCTCAACTGTAGGTCCATGTGGTTGTACGTAGTGACTCTCCTCCACATTAGTGAACATATGAGGTGGAGACGAATGTGGAGGAGAATCCATGGAAACATTCTTTGGTCGAGGATGGCCTGGTTAATCAACTTCCCCCTCGAGTGACCTCATAAGCTCATCCATGTAACTTGGATGTGTCTACATGCTATCATGAACTTATTAATATAAATGAAATCTAATATGAACTAGAAATTAATATAAATAATTAACCATAATTTTACAATAAGGGTCAAAAGTTTTGTATATATATGTACCTAGAATGTGCTATGCAAGTCGTGAACCCTCTAAGTCTCACAATTGGCATCACAGTACATACATGTATATGTCAAAATCTGGTCAAAGGGTAAAATTTCAAAAAATACATCATCATATAAGGGCATCGGTGGGTCATGAGAAATTGGTGGTGGTCTCCTAATATCTACATCCAATGTAACACACACACTAGTCAATGACGTTTGCATGTTGTTTACAATAATCTCCCTAGTCTTACCACCGAGTTGCAATAGATCCTCTAGCTTTGTCGGTAATACCACACTCTAATATGATAGTGGAAAGAATCTCAAAGGTGGTGGTACATGACCAAGGTCCCTACGAGCCCCATCGTTCTCATAAGTATGTCCCAAGTCATGTCTACAATAACAAGATTTGGTATTAGTGTAATCTGACCTCATATGTAACACAAACTCTGCATATAAATTCTTGGAAAAATAAATGGTGACCTGGTCATGGTGGGAGAACTGGCCCTAAGCTCTAATGAATCTATCATACATATAAGGGGCTACATCAACATTCCTAAAATATTTAAGTGGAATCAGACCTCTATGTTTAGCAGGTCGATCCTAAGGGATGTCGAACAACTCCCCACAAACATCAATTTCCTCAGTGGCCTCTTTCACCACCTCACAAGTAATTAGGGCCTCTAACCTCATGCCTCTTAATCCTTTGTATGAATTGTAGGAGGTGTCTATGTGGGCCCGACCTCTGGTATGTCTCGATAAACCTATTAATGCTATCCAACATCAAAGACAAACTAAGATGAGTCGGTGAATTAGAAGGCATGTTAAATATCTCTTCTGTAATCCACATATGATAGCGTGTAACATCCTCCAATGTTCTACGAGTTGTAGCATCACCCGACAGAGGAATCGATATTGCACTTTAATCCTCAGCTTCGACCTGCTGAGGATCTGAAAATCGTAAACATTTTTTAACATATATAATTAACAAACTAGAAGCATAATAACACATACAGTAAATTCAATCACATCAGTTCAAGAAAATTTAAAAATTAAAGACAATTTCAAGACATCAACAGATAAAGTTTAAAGAGGATTTTAAAATGCAGGAGGTGTACCTGAAATAAGCCATAGAGGTCCACTAGAGGTAGCATGATCATCAACAAAGATAGAATCATTGCCTCTGACACTCTGAGTGGCGTCGGAGGTAGAATCTATGAGTGGAACGTGAACTCTCAGTGGGCTACGTGATCTATCATGAGCCCGACCACGTATAATAGAACCCCTCACTCTATGATGGCCTGCAATTGGGGCGCGTATATGGGATGCCTCAGAATATTACATATAAGACATATAATACATATAAACTAATACAAGAAAAACATTTTGACTAAATTATTTCATATAATACAAAACTATTACATTAAATACATATAAATTAATCCAAGAAAACAAAAATTGGCTTAGAAATAATTGTGACAAAAAAACCATTTCTAAACTCAAGAAGAATAATCTAGCTTAAAGTCCTAAATTTTAGAGTCCACTTTTTGATAATTTATCAACCAAAGTATTGAGTTCCATGTAAACACAGTGGAAAGAAGTGATCAAATCTACCTCCACACTTTTTCTCATTTCTAAATAATGCATTTTATTGATATCACATAAATATTAAATATATATGTAAAAAATTAAAATAAACCTATTTACAAAACTAATAAAATTTTATGCCAACCAAATACTCCAATAGGCTTTAAGTTCTTAATGTTTTACTTTGACACATGTTATCTACTAGGTGCAAGCACATGGAGACATTGTTTCTTGTACAACACACTACATAATGAAACAATATGGTACGAATTAGAAAAGAGTCTAAATGCTTTTATTCACTAGACCAAATGCACTTTTCCTTATGGATTTAACATATCTACCAATGATGCATTCTTGAAACTTGAACTTATATATAGTTATACCACAAATCTACCATATAAAAACATTTAGGAGGCTCCCCTTCAATGGCGTTGTTAAAAAAGGGAGAAATACTAGAGAGACCCGTTGTAGGCAGTGTTGAAACACATCAGAAAAGTTGATAAATTCTTCCATGGATCCTCTTCCCTCATAAATTTGTTCCAGAAAAATGGACCCCGGCTGCATTGGAAGACCCTTCTTTGACAACAGATCAACCTGAAGATTGAACTCTCTATAGACATGAAAAAAATATATGGTTTGAAACTCTTTGCATAACTCCTTTAGGTTGACCATCCAATTTTAAAGATTCAAAACATCAAGATTTTTTTTACTGGAGAGCCAAACTATGATGCTCTTCGAGTCCCCTCCAATCATTAAGTTTTGGATTGAAAGGGATTTTCTATTAATAAAGTGGTCCAAATAGTTAGTAATTTTTCTTTCGTGTTTGTACCCAAACCAAAACTCATACTACCTTTGATAATATGGTTTTTGTCAAGGAGGATTATGAATCCTCCTACACATTTATCTTGTTGAGTTGCATCATCGAAGAAAGAGGTGGGGAAACTAATATTCACTAAAGGGATGGTTACCATCTGAGAAAGATGATGCTTATCATCAGGAGGATATTCCTGCTAAAGAGCAACGACTTTGGAGACTGTCAACGACAGATAGGACCTAAATTTCTCAAAGATGATCTTGTTTCTCATCTGCCATATTTTCCAGGCGAAGAAAATTAGAAGGGATACAAATTTTCTCTTAATTTTGAACTAGAAATGAAGGCAATCTACAAAGGGATCAGGTTGTTCTGAGAGCTTTATATGAAGGGAATCTGTAGTAGAAGTCCACAAAAGTCTAGAGACCGCACATCTAAGGAAAAGATGATCTATATTCTCCTGTGTTTATATCTATAATTACAAATGTTATGATAAATAGTTATAAAACTATGTTATGTTATATTTTATATGGAATTATAATAATATAGCTATATGATATTACAGTCAAGTTGTTATAATATATATTATATATATAGATATATATATATATATCAAAAAAAAAAAAAATATATATATATATATATATATATATAATTAATTAATATATTTTTTTGATATATATATATATAGATATATATATATATATAATATATATATATTATTTTATAAATAGAGGTTCACCTTGAGTAACCATATTCATCATGTAAAGCTCAGCTCCTAATTTACTTCATTGTTGGTTATAGTTTTGTGGTTTTTTTTTCGGAGTTTTTTGGGGTAAATTTTCGGTCAAATTTGTTAAAAATTTAAAATCCATTTTAAATAACAAAAAATAAAATTAAAATTAAAAATTTATTTCACGAAATTCCTAAAGAAAAACTTTAAAACCTAAACTAATTTGAAAAAATGTTTTTACTATTTAAACTCAGAAGATATGCATTTAATAAACAAAACATTGAAAGTAAGAAAAGAATTTAAAACCTAAATTATAGTTTTTTTTGTGGTTTCCTAGTGCTTTCTAGGTTGTTTTTTTTTTTTTCTAATTTATGGTTTTCTAAGTTGGTTTTGTGGTTTTCTAAGTTGTTTTGAAGGTTTTTTTTAATGGTTTTTGTGGTATTTTTGGTTGATTTTGTAATTTTCGAAGTTCTTTTGAAAGGTTTTTTTGTGGTTTTCATGGTTTTTGTATGGTTTTTTTTTTTTAATTAATTGGTTTACATGGTTTTTGTAATAGTTTTTTTTAATTAATTTTTTTAAATTTTGCAAAGAAAATTAAACAAGGCAAAAAGGATGGAATACCTACCTTCGTTTGAGCCTCTGGGATGTTGGTGAGGTCGTTAGTGAGATTGATTTGAATGGTCCATGCTTCAATTGCTCAATTGAGCTCTAATACTCTCGATCGATCTCTAAAATTACCCACAGTCTATACAAATGATGCTTGCAAATCACGAGAGCGGTATTTAATAAAAAATTGGCTTTATCCAACATTATAGTGAAGGTTTGTTTTTAAGCCTCAATCGAGCTAATTTTTTAGCACCCAAGGAGCTCAATTAAGCGCTTAAAGAAGGCTCAATCGAACACTTAAATGGCTCAACCGAGGCATATTTTTTCCCACCCAAACACGCCCTCTCTTGCCAAAAAGTGTAACCTAGCTCCATGCTTTCACCCCTAGGTTGTTTTTGAAATTTTGACTAGACCTAAGGGAGATCATGAAATTTCCAAAGGGAAATAGTTTTTCCTCAAAATGTAATTTGTATGCTTTTAAAATAGTGGGATTTTAGTATAGGACAAATATCCAGATTCTAGGGAAATATGAATTGTTGGAATGTTAGGATATTTTTGATGAGTTGGTATTTTGTCTAAGTGGGTTTGTGTGAATGCAACAAGTGTCTATTTGAGTTGTGAAATTACATATTTATATAGACTTTAGAGAGATAAGATAATTAAAATTTATAAAAAAAAACACTTATATTTTCACTTTTGAATGTGACGAGGATGTATAATTCTTATATTTTTTAAAAATATTTCATTATAACACTTAAGTAGTCTATTTGAGAATTCAATTTAACTATGTGTGTGTGTGTGTTAATGTTGTCCATGATAAAATATTTCAATGCCCAAAAGAAAATATTAATTGAAAAAAAAAATTACTTATATCACATAACAATAAGAAGATGTGTCATTTATTCAATTCTTAATATAAAATTAACATGTAGCATTTAAAGGTATCAATAATGATAAATAAACTCAATGTGGATCATAATTAAAAACTTTCAATATATATGGTTAAGTAAAATATTTCGATGTCAACTATGTATATATTATATAAAACAATAGAAATACATAAATTTTTATGGTTAAAACATTTCAAGTAGTTTCCTAATTCTAAATTTTGACACTTTCTATGGATATTTTTCTGTCAACTTTAATTCGAAGAAAATATTTAGGCCGATAGGCCTTTCTTTGAAACAAGCTTTCGTCGTCCTTTTCATTGCTAGGTCGACACGTGGCGTGAAATTTGGTTCCCGCAAAACGCGATTTGCAGAAGAAAGTCTGGGGATTTTTCCTTGGGTTGGGGATTTTTCCTTGTTTTATTTTTGGTATGATGCTGGGCAAGCGTTGGAGGCCCATCCAGAAGCCGCAGAACAAGTTTCGTCTAATGTCTTCCGATAAAAACCGAGACCCGAGCTCCTGTAAATCCTCTGCATTTTTTCCTTGGTTTGGGGATTTTTCCTTGTTTTATTTTTGGTATGATGCTGGGCAAGCGTTGGAGGCCCATCCAGAAGCCGCAGAACAAGTTTCGTCTAATGTCTTCTGATAAAAACCGAGACCCGAGCTCCTGTAAATCCTCTGCATTTTTCCTGTTCACCGGTTTTACTAATAATAATAACAATAAATTTTCCGGATTCTACGAGGCGGAAGGGTCCAGGAGTCCGACTTCGCCTCTGGATTTGAAGAAATTCATAGATAATTATTATTCCAAGCAACCCAGATCTCCCAGAGGCTGCTGGGAGAAACCAGGCCTCGGGATCCTCGCAGCGCTTCAGGGCGATAACAAGACTGCTGTTGTTTCGCCGAAGAATTCGACGGTGAAAATCTTTGCGGGCGCCTTTGAAAACCGCCATGCTCAATTGGGTGGTATTAGTGAGAACAAGCAGAGCCAGCCAATACCCATTCGGGGTTCTCGGTCACCAGTTTCTGGCGGAAGCTGGAATCTGGGATGGAGTATTCGGAGAGTTATACCTGCGTAACGTCCCATGGCCCCAAGCCCATTATAAAACAAATATGCGAGGGTCCTGCAGAGATTCAATTAACGCCCAAGTGCAAACCAGCTGTTTTCGAGGCCTCTAGCTTCACGGATTCTCCGGGTTTTCATGCTCCAGATTTTCTCAGTGCTTGTTATCTCTGCAGGCGGCAGCTGAGCCACGGGAAGGATATATACATGTACAGGTGTGTGTCCATATTTTCAGTTTTTAAGACAAGTCAGGACTTCAATAGATTTATCGTGTATATGTTGTGTATATGTTGCGATTATGATTTTCAGATACCCATCTAAACCCTGGTTAACACTGGTCTGGTATACACTTAGAGGTGGTGAAGCTTGATGTCGAGATTCTATACATATGTTATATAGGCCCATTTAATCCCATGGTCTGATATGCACTGCGATGTCAAGAAGCTTTATGTCAAGCTGTTTTACAACTACTGTAGGCAGCTCTTTAATCCCTGGCCTGGTATGCATTTTGGGGTTGCGAATCTTGGTGTTCCAACAATATTTTGGAGTGTTCCAAGCTCTCGGTACAACTACTTTACAATATCTTCTAATGATCTGTTTGCTTCTAGCGTTGCATCTTGATAATCTCTGTCACAAGAGCTTGAGGGCAATAGGGATTGATTTTCTTTGCAGGGCCTTTCATTTTCCTGGTGTTCCTTTTTCAAGCTCTTGTACAGTTCAACTTTTTCCATGATAGATGCTGGTGTTCCTTGCCGAGGCTATTGCCAAGGGATTGTCTAGGGTGTTCGATACTATCTTGGGCAAGCCTTCATTGACTACATCCCAAGATTCATTTTCTTGCTGCTCGTTAAGCCTAGCCTCACCTTATGCTTGCTTTTATAATATCTCATTTGGGAGCCGCTCTTATCCCTGTTTCTTTCTCTCTTTTCTTCCCTCTGTGTCCGTTATCTTTCTTCCTTTTGCATTTCTACTATGTTTTTTTTGTTTCTTCTCCCTCTCCTTTTTCAGCCTCTCTTTCTTCTTTTGCATTCTACTCTGCTTTTTTTTGGTTTCTTCTCCCTCTCCCTTTTCAACCACAGATCTTCCATCAATTTCTTTTGCTTTTCCCTTTTCAACGGGTCTTCATTCAATTTCTTTATCTTTTCCCTTTTCAACGGGTCTTCATTCAATTTCTTTTCCTTTTCCCTTTTGGCCGATTCCCTCTTTCTCTCTATTTTCTTATAGCCTTCTCATCCTTAGTGTGCTTCCCTTTGGAAGGTTCTCCTAATGTGAGTTCGGCACCTGTTGAAGAAACTGGAGGTTGAAGAAACTGGACAATGAACAAGCAACTGCCGAAGAAACTGTGAATATACAGATATACCTATATCCTGTGGATCATCTTATGAAGAAATTTCATGACCAGTCTCTTCTATGGAGTTCTCTTGGCCAGTCTCTTCACCTTGTGCCCGTTCTCTTTCTTCTTTTGCATTCCACTCTGCTTCTTCCTTTTTTCTTTCTTCTCCCTCTCCTTTTTCAACCACAGGTCTTCCGTCAATTTCTTTTCCTTTTCCCTTTTCAACCACAGGTTTTCATTCAATTTCTTTTCCTTTTCCCTTTTGGCCGCTTCCTTCTTTCTCTCTCTTTTCTTGATAGCTTTCTCATCCTCAGTGTGCTTCCCTTTGAAAGGTTCTCCTATTGTGAGTTCGGCGCCGGTTGAAGAAACTGGATAATGAACAAGCCACTGCCGAAGAAACTGTGAACATACAGGTATACCTGTATTCTGTGGATCATCTTGTGAAGAAATTTCATGACCAATCTCTTCTATCTTGTGAAGTGGATTCTCAAGTAGCAACTGTTGAATCAACTGTGAATATTCATAGCAACTACTTCAATGAAACCACTTCCACACTCACGGCACAACATTTCCATGCCAGTTTCCGAGTTAACTTGTTGATCCTCCGCCGCCAATTGGAACTTTGTTGCACAGATAGCACCAGTGACGTGTATTAACCTCGTCATTCTCTGGCAATGCAACAGAGTCGCGCCTTAAAGATGAAGAATGTGATTCAGACTGATCCATTACAAAATCTTGTAAAGACACATCATTAGAGACCTCACCGTAACTTACCTCTTAGCTCTACCAATTTATATGGAGGAATTCACTAAAAAAATAGAATCAGGTCAGAAAATTAATTTACTTAAATTTATATTTTAATGTTCACTCGTGAATGTAAAATAATTTGATGAAGGTACATTAATACAATATGTAATGGGAGTGCCGAGTGCATTTCTGACAGATATAAAAGATTAAGCCATTATCAGAAGATTCAAAATATATCTATAATTTAAGGTTTCAGATGTCTGAATCATGATAAAGATTTCAATTCATATATATATATATATATACAACCAGCTTTGCAGATCGATGAATAAAATGAAAAATTAGCCCAGCTAAAGATTACAACTGTAAATACTAGACCATACATCAAGGGTTTCATAATAATAAGAAAGCAGCAGGATCCATATTATTGCAGTTAAATACATAGACAGAGGGGGAGAAAGAGGAATGCGCTTTCAAAACAGCTGTGTGAAACATAAAGCTGCGAGGATCAAAACACCCTACACATACTTCAAATCTTCCTCTGCTATTGCAAACAGTCCTTCAAAATGTTGAACAAATGACCCTAAAACTATTTAAAATACAAGGGTTTAATGCGCTTCAGACAAGAAGAACGATAAATCCGCACTAGGTCGCTGCAAAGTAAAAAGAAAGTCGCTTGGTTGACGTTGGATCTTACCTGAACATGGATTCAAAAAATTAAGGCGGTGAAACCAGTTGATTCCTAAATCAGGTCTCAAAATTATGCGTGCGGACCCCTGCCTCGGACTATTGGTAAGTTCGTTGGTTTAACAGAGATTTTGCTTAATGGAAATGAATTCACAGGACCTATTCCTACTGAGATCAATGAACTGAGACAACTGAGCAAGTTGGATTTCAGCAACAATAGATTCTCGGGGCAAATCCCAGAAGGGATAAGCCAATGGAAGCTTTTATCATATATATATTTGAGTAGGGATAATCTGAGTGGCCCAATTCCTTCCACAATCACCAGCCTGGGCATCCTTAATTATCTGAATATCTCGCGGAATCATTTCTCTGGAAGCATTCCTAATGAATTAGAGCAGATGCAGAGCTTGACTTTTGTGGATTTCTCCTACAATAATCTGTCTAGTATTGTACCAAATGGTGGCCAGTTCACTTTCTTCAATGCAACTTCCTTCGTTGGGAACCCTAGATTGTGTGCGCTGTATTTGGGACCTTGCACAGTTCAGCGCAATTCGCTGCATGCTCATGTTAAGGGTTCTTTGATTTCTTCCACTGCAAAGCTGGTTCTGGTCATAGGTTTGCTATTATGCTCACTGGTTTTTGCCTCTGCTGCCATCATCAAAGCGAGGGCTTTGAAGAAAAGCAATGCTTCCATTGCAGGTTCCTATGGTTACATTGCTCTACGTAAACAATCAAGCTTATCTCCTTGCCTTTAATATTATTTCAATGTGAAATTTCAATGCCCTCTGTTTATCTGAAGAGAATCAATTAGATGAAGGCTGCTGATGGATGGAATGCTTATATGTAAGTTCTCATACAGTATTTTTCTTGTGTTATTTTTTCAGAAAATGCATACACGCTGAAAGTGGATGAAAAGAGTGATGTTTATAGCTTTGGAGTAGTGCTGTTGGAACTAGTCACTGGTAGAAGGTTGGTGGGGGAGTTTGGAGACGGTGTAGATATTGTTCAATGGGTAAACAAGATGACTTAACTCAACCAAGGAAGGAGTTTCAAACATTTTGGACGAGAGGCTGTCTTCAGTTCCTTTGCACAACGTTATCCACGTTTTCTGTGTGGCAATGGCATTCAGATGCCCATTGAAATTCCAAAGATCAAACCTTTTGAAAATCCCCTACTTGCTTCAGAAGGAGATGAATCCCCCCAACAAGCCGGTGCTGCCCACCCTCCTGATCTCCTCTCTATTTGAATCCATTTTCAAATTTTCATTGTTAGGATACATGGTCAGTGCCAGTTAATATTGTCAAAATTCATACACAGAATATCAGTTAGCAATCGCCACATTAAAATTCCTTTCAGGAGGGTGATTAATTTATTCAGATAGCAATAGCCACATCTAAAGAAAAGTTATTGCACAATGATTCAGTGCAAGATAACAAGGTTTTCCACAGACCAATTATCTCTTTTAGAAAAATTCAACAATTTCAATTTAATAATCCTATCGGCCTCTTTTGTACCTTTTGGGATTACAATCTTAATTGATATAAGTTACACAATCCAAATTCCCAAATAAATTTTCAAGATATTAAATTTATTTATACATTAAAAATACAATTTTATATATAAAAAACCATGTATCCATAAAAATAAAAAAAAAATATATCTCTTAAAATATATTTTACCCCTTAAAAAACAATTATACCTCACTAGTTCGATCGCTAAAATTTATACAAGTTCATTTAAACAAACTATTACAATATTACACATACCCATTAATGATAAAATCTTAGGCATATATCAATCTCATATATATATTAAAAGTAAAATATCGATATTTAATATTTTCCCGTCACTTTTTAAAAATTAAATGTTTTGAAAAAAAATTTGCCACACTACTAAACAAGTTAATTTTGAAAAAAAAAAATTGCTACACTACTAAACAAGTTAATTTTCATTTTATTAAGGCTTCCCAACATTGCATCAATATTTGACTTATTGATTGTAGAGTTTCATTGAATTTATTAATTTCAAATAAATAAACCATAATTTAAAAGAAGAAACAAGGATTATCATGAACTATATACAATTCTTTAATTGATTGGATCGTGATTAAGTGATACACCACATGACCTTTATATCTAATTTAAAAGAAAGAAAGAAACTCAACATTCATATATATATAATTGTTTAATAAATAAAAATATTACCGTCGTTAATTAAATTTCTTAAAGCTATGGTTTAATATTATAGTTACATTGGTAGAGAGTTCAAAATATTTATACAAGTTAAAGGATATCTAATTTTAGTCCTTGTTTCGCTAGGGACTATAGCATTTGCCTCATGGTTTGAATCAGTTGACTTTCAATTATTTTGTTGATTTTTTGCAATTTTAACCAAATTTTTCGGGAAAATGTTGAATATTCCTATTTTTGCATAAATTCAAAAATAATTTTTCTAATTTATGGAAATCTTATTTCTACTTTTCTATTAGCTGAGCGATCCTTAATGTGACATAATTCCCCTACTGGAGGGCAATTTATTTTCGGTATTTTTCAATGCCTTACAATAATTTTAAAATAAAAAAGGCTAGTTTTGTGAGTGGGAATTTCGTTAGTGAGTGCTCTGACACTAAGAATATTATGCCTAACATTGTTATTGCTCTGGCTAATGATTCAAGAACTGACAGGGTTCCAAATCCCTTACATAAGCGAAGGGATTGGGGGGCAGAGGGAGGTTCGCTTAACAAGTCTCAAAAACTGTGTGGAGTACGAAGGTACAAAGGAAGAAAAAAGGTGGGGATTGGGGCAGGGGTGAGGAGGTTGAATAAATATCCATTTAAAACATTGTGCAAAGTGAGGAGGTGCAGAGGAAGAGAATATTTCTTCCTCTGCACCTCTGCACTAATAACAATTTATATCTTCATTTTTTGAACGCAAAGCTTGAAGCAAGAAAGGATGCCATTGCATTGCCCAAAGATGAATACTCCTGTGTGGAGATCTTGCATCACACAATCAATTGTTGCAAGGATAATTAGGATTTATTTTTTTATATTATGTACCAAATTCACATGTCATTATTACTAGTTCCAAGAATGTTTCTTATTACTTTACCTTCACTACTAGCCATTGTATCCAAATTTTTTGATGAAGAAAACAAAAATTTCATTGAGGGTGAGACATCAATAGTTCAATATAAAATTGGTTCCTTCTAGGCATGTAGAAGAAACACATTTGTGGTAGTGCAATGCTGTAGACACAACCTGATGTTCCCATGTAATTTTGTCCATTTGTTGACTTAATTCCAGTGTAATTTTTAATTGTGTAGAGGCTTTCATTTTGTAGAGATGCGGAGTAAGAACCAGCGCACACATAACCACCTCCACACAATGAAATCCACTATAAAATGGTTATATGTGCAAAGGTGTGGAGTATGAACCACCACACATATATTATGGTTTTCAAAATGGTTATATGTGCAAAGGTGTGGAGTATGAACCACCACACATATATTATGGTTTTCAAAATAGGTAGATGACCCCTAGAAATTCATAGTGAACTAACACATCAAAATTTTGGTTTTTATATTTCTAGTGGTAAGGGTGGAATTAAACATTTAGCTAGCCTAAATCTTGAAATCAATGACATATATGGATTTGGAAGTCATGTGGAATTTTTTTTTGAAGTGTTCAAAGTGAAATCCAATGCTATATCAAGTCAAAGTAAGCTATTATATTAAAGGTTGTCACTACATTTTTGCATCATGAGTCTTCTAAAATATTATGAAGGCAACAATATGAAATATTGGTAAGTTATTTCAAGTATTGTTGAGGCATTGTATATATGAATAAGGTAGGGTTTACACTACAATAGACTCTAGAGAATCTCGTCCATGAATTTAATGCCAAACCAAATGCCAAAGTGCATGTGGAGAATACACATTGTTTTTGTGATCATAAGCTTGTGATGCAAATTGAGAACCATAATTGTAACAATCGTTGAAGAGAAGGTTTATACCTTCAAAACTTTACAAATGTGGGTGATTCAAAGAGCAGGAGCCTTGGATATATAATACAATGAAACGAGTGATCAACTTGATTCCAGTGTAATTTTTAATTTTGCAAAGGCTTTCATTGTGTGGAGGTGTAGAGTAAGTACCATGGCACATATAACCACCTCTTACATGGAAAAATATTTTTAGGTTCAACTTTAATAGGATCCAAATCCAATTTTTAATAAACATCCATCATCCATTCCACCCTGAGCATGGAGATCAATGAGTTGTGCAAAATGAAAAATGTAGATTGTGGAGGTGGATTTCATTGTGCGGAGTGTGAAGGTGTGGAGGAAGCATGTGTGGAGGCAGGAATAACATCCTTGATCTAGCACAAAATAATAATTGAGCCTTAATGGAATTTACATAACATCACCAAGATTATGTTATGAATAATTAATTCATAAATAAATAAAAATTAGTAATAATTAATTAATTAATTAATTAACTTACATTTTTATTAATGTTAGTTATGAAAAGGCTTATGGTCAAAAGTCATGACCAATCACTACCTATATATTTAGGCATACCATCCAAGGGATTGTAATCATCATCTTAGTATTGAATAAAAGAAATATTATTACAAATGAAATTGTATCTTCTGCTATTTAATTCCAGTGACCAAGTTTTTCCATTACAATGGTATTAGAGTCATCGTTTCCATTCGTTGTCTATTGTTATTCACCGATCTATTTTTTTTCATCGCATCCACATGCTTCCACAATTCTGCACCCCTACGTCCCTTTTCTTTGTCATTCAACACCCTTTCACTGTAAGTTCAACACCATATCTCCTCGATTGTGTCTCATGCTACCCACCCAACCATTCATTATCCCATTCAGACTTGTCTATGTACCATCCCTACTCCCATAAATTTTGATAACCATCTTGACCATCTATAAATCCACAACTCACTCGTACTAACATTCTAACCATTTCCATCTCTCACTCGACAGATACCTGACATCTACACTGACATATCATCTGGTCGTTGTGTCTCCTGTCATCGTTGACCATTCACCACTTTTATTTAGCAAACCGATAACCCCTGACCAATTCAGTAATTCCCAGTCGATCCATGTATTCCTATCTACTGGTCCATATCTCCAAAAACACCCCCATTTCATTCCTCCATATTCTGTGCCTCCTTCTCTTATTTCGTTGACTGGGCAACCAAGTTGTTACATATGTCGTCCCACCATTTTGTCTAAATACCAATCCATAATCTGCATCCCCACATCGTTGTTACCAAACGTTTCCTCAATTCCTCCGCTTCTGCCCCCCCCTGCTGACATCATCATATTCACCATCGACTTCAGTTAAGGCTCATACAAAAATTGCAAATGGTTTTTAATATAGTTAATACAATCATATAATTTTATTATTAAAAGAAATAATAAAAAAACATAAATATATATATATCTATATATATAGAAAGAACTAAAAAAAAAGGGTCTACCAAAAAAACAAAGAACAAAATAGGGAGTAGCAATGATGATGCAAATTCAATTAAATTTCAAGAGGAACTCGATAGAATGTGCCAATGCCTTGATAATGTCGAAAAGAAGCAGGAAGAATTGAGAAAAGGCCAAGATAAGTTAGTTATCACTTAAGACAAAATGGAAAACAACATAAAAAAATAGAGAATGTTGAAAGAATGTTGAGCCAATTAATGGGAGGAGTCAACCCATTTTTGAATCCCTTAATCACGTGAGAATTACCACAAAGTCTCAAGAATCTAGAAGGTGAAGTCTTTCCAAGTCATTAATTTCCAGAAATGCATGAAATTCCACGAATACCACATATACAGTTCCAAGGAAATTAGTATTATACAGAGTTTGTCAAAAGAGACTACCAAAAACTAAAAAGGGAATCATCTAAGTACAATGGTAAGGACCATAGTGGTGTCATTGTGTGGGTAAATAAAATGGAGCCTATCTTCTAAGCAAACCTGCCAATAGGTGAGCGAGAAAAGAACATGACTACATCCAACAACCTAGAAGCTGAAGTGTATGATTGGTTCCTTTGGTGGTCCAACAAATGTGAGGCATGTTTGTTTGTTTGGAAAAAAATTGTAGATGTTCTTCTCAAAAGGTTTCATAATGAATAAGAATACCATGTTTAAGAAAACAAAAATCATCTCAAACAAAAAGGTTTTATAAGTGAATGCACCCACGAGTGGGAAGTATTAATTGTAAGACAAAGGGGATTTTCTAACAAAGAAATACTAAAAATGTATAAATGCGGGATTAAAGAGTATATTCGAGCATAATTAGAACTATATAAACCCAAATCCATTGAAGAAGCTATACATGCAACAATAATTATTGAGCAAAAATATGAGTTCCATAAAACACGATATGTCAATACTGAAAAATCAAGCAACTACTCAAAAGGAAAGTCAAGTAAGTCTTCTTCAGAAAACACTGGTAAGTACATTCCACCCCCATTGTGAGAAGGAGGAAAACAATAGTCTATTTTCGAAAAGAAAAAGCATGGAAAATGTTGGACATGCAAATATAAATATTCTCCAAGACACAAATGAACTACGCAAAAACTTTACAACTGTGAAACATAACAAGAAGAGGAATCTTTAGATAGTAACTTCGATGGAGAAACCAACAAAGAAAATGAGACTCCTAATCAAGATCTTGAAGAATAAAATATGCCAAGAATTTCTCTAACAACCATCATAGGTATAACAAGCCATAAACATTAAAACTGAAGGGACATGTTAAGAAGAAAAATGTCACCGTGTCAATAGATTCTGGAAGCACCCAAAATTTTATAGATGTCAACATCACAAAGAGGCTAAATTTATTTGCATATCTTGTGATAGATATAAAGGTTATGGTCGCAAATGGAAGAAAAATAGATGGACTAGAGAAGTGTCATAAAGTTAAAATGCAACTACATGGTTATGAAATGGAGTCTAGCTTTTACCTAGTTCCCTTGTGAGTTGTAGATTTCGTCCTAGGAATACAATGGTTACAAACGTTGGGGACATATTTCGAAAACCACCAAAAACAATTCATTAAGTTCAAAATCAATGGAAAAAAGTATAAGCTGTTCAGATTCCAAGCCCCTCCTACCCAAATAATTTTTCTCAACAAATGAAGAAGCTTATTTGCAAAGGAACACTGGTATTCATTGCACAATGCCAACAATTAGAAATGTTATCTACGGAAGGGACTCACCAACAATCTAAAGTTACAACCCTAATCCAGAAATATGACAAAGTATTTCAGGAACTGTTGATGAAATTGCCTCTTGAAAGAAAGATCGAACACATCTTTGAAGTTAAACTAGATTCAGCACCTGTAAATTTCAAGCCATATCGCTATCCCCGTCATCATAAAATAGAGATAGAAAGGATAATGCAAAATTTTCTAAAATGTGGAGTCATTATGAAAAGAAGAAGTCCTTATGTGGCACCAGTAGTGTTAGTAAGGAAGAAAGATGGATCCTTCTAGTTGTGTAAATATTATCGAGGATTAAGCAATATTATTATTAAACAAAAAATTCCCATTCCATTTGTTGATGAGATGCTAGATGAACTCCATGGCGCATAATATTTTTCAAAATTAGATTTGAGGTTACGCTACTATCAAATTCGAGTGAGATTAAAAGACATCAAGAAGAATGCATTCAGAACTCATGAAGCGCACTATGAGTTTAATCTAATGCCATTTGGTCTAACAAATGCACCAGCCACCTTCGAGGCAACCATGAACGAACTCTTCCGCCCATATTTGTGAAAATTCGTATTGTTTTTCTTTGATGATATCCTCATCTACAAAAAAACATGGAAGGAGAACCTCAAGCATCTAGAAGAAGTACTTTCCATATTGGAGAAGAATCAATTTTATGAAAAATTTTCAAAATGTACCTTTGGGCAAAAGGAAGTTGAATACCTAGGACACATCATATCCAAAGAAGGAGTCAAACTGGATCCCAACAAATTAAAGCAATCAAAGAGTGACCCAAGCCAAAGAATATATCCAAACTTAGGGGATTCGTTGGATTAACTGGATACTACAGAAGATTCATAAAGTATTACGCACACGAGACTTCTCCCTTCAGGAATTTACTAAAGAAAAATTCATTTCAATGGGACAATAAAGCAAACAAATGCTTCGAATCCTTAAAGGAGATAATGTCATCTACGCCAATTTTGGCAACCCCTGATTTCTCTAAACCTTTTGTGGTATAATGTGATGCCTCAGGGTCTGTGATTGGTGCAGTTTGTTGGCATTATGGCTAAAGTGTTGTCCTTGATGGCAACCCATTCAGGTGATAGATCACAGTAACTTCAAGTCAGCAGCAGAGATTGATGATCAGCTATCAAATATTGAAGAAAATAAGGGGTACGCAGGTACACCTTACATAAGCTGCGTACACGCAGGTCGGTGTTACATAAAGTGCGTACGTACCCGCAGTTATCCCGTTCAGGAGGTGCGTACCCCCAGTGCACACATTTCAAGGCAAAGAAAAGCACACGTGGGCTTTCTTATGTTTTACACTTGGTATTTAGCCAACGGTTTTGTGTTATTATGGTGTCGGCCCGTGGTATTAATCCATGATTTAAGGAAGAGCTTTCCTATATAAAGCAAAGGAGATCATTTGGCTTAAGTATGTTTTTTTGGTTGAATATCTTATGAGGGCAAGATCTGGTCTAGATCTAAATAAGGCGAATCTACTGATGTACTGAGATCTCTTCGGCGCATGTTCAGATCTGTAGATCTGACTGTCTGGGTTATTTCTGAAGTCTTGAAATCATCTATGCCCGAAGGTACGCAGGTACAGTGAGAGAAAAGTGCGTACATACGTAGGAACAAAGCGTTTCAGGTGCGCCGGTACGCAGGTACAGAAGGGTTGCAGGTGCGCCGGTCCGCAGGTAGTTCAATGGACTCAGAGCGGGGTAAGCAGGCGAGCAATTGAGCAGAGTGCGTACGTAAGCAGGCGAACAGTTGAGCAGGGTGCGTACGTAAGCAGGCGAACAGTTGAGCAGGGTGCGTAGGTAAGCAGGCGAGCAGTTGAGCAGGGTGCTTGCTGTAAGCAGGCAGTACATGGGTGAAGCTACTTACTTCTCTTAAAATCTCTGTTTATCATTGCTGTGTTCTGGGTTTGGTTCTATTATTGTTGATCTGGTTACTACAGTTGACTGGGTGATTCTCCTATACTTGATGATCATTTGATGCTTATGGATCCAGTTTGAAAATTTATGAAAAGTGGTCCTTGTAAGAAAAGAAGTAGGGGGTTGTAGCTCCCTTCCAGGA